>OZ023252.1:11556993-11833605 GCA_964006365.1 Trididemnum miniatum
CTCATGCATGTTGCTTCAACTTCATTTCTAACGCTGAATTGAGCCAGCATGTTACACATGAAAATATAATACAACACGCATGAAAAATAAGAAAAAAAATGAAAACAATACGAGTACTATCCACCCACATTAGCAGAATTAATTTACAATCTGTAAATTACTGAATGTTCATTCTCCATTCGATGTCGATTTTGTTTTTGTTTGTTTCGTATTCGTATTTAACAAGTTTAATGCAGCGGTGTATACGAAGTAGAGATGGGCGGAGTCACAAAAAACTGACTCCGGATCCGCTCCGGTTCCAAAGACTTGGACTCCTGTTTGTGGATAAATTTTAGAATCCGAATCCGCTCCGGATCCGGATTTGAACCTATGCCCAAGCCTAAATATTACGTTTCTCTATCATGCTAACTATAATAGCGAAATATAATTTTTGGATTTCAGGTTCAGGCTAAAATCCAGATCCGTATCCGGCTTTAATTCAAAAACCCAAAGCCGAATACGACTCCGAATCCAAAAAATAAAGCCGGGCTCCGGCTCCACTCCGGATCCGGCTCCGTGTCCATCTCTGATACGAAGTACAGGTACGACTTACTACAGGTTTTATGGAAGCGTGAATGCGAAGAGAATTCAAAAAAAGGAAACAATCCTAAACAATCGTGTTTTTTATTTAAAGGCCGGCCAACGTTTGTAGCGTTAAATTAAAGATAAATTTCTTACATGAAAAGTTTTTCCAGATAGAAAGTTTCTAAAAGTACGTGTTGTTGGAATTCTTATTCGGCATAAACCGCTTAAACACCGCTGCAGTTTTATAGTGTTCATTTTTTCCCGTGCATGTTGTGTATACTTTATTTGTATGCTGTGTCATGTGCTCTGTTTTCCTGTTTTGTTCATGGTTGGCTCCTTAGAGTCTCCTGAAATCGATGCATGTTACCATTTTACGCGTGTTTTACTGTTGTGCGAGCGAGGTACCATTAAATCTGACATATATGTGTATCTATGCACATTAAAGAAAAAGAATAAAAGCCTCAGATGTAGGTTGGTAAATAAAGCCAATTTCTTGTTTTCTTGTTTCTGTTTTGATGTGTTGTAACCGTTGCGGTTAATCAAGATTTGCACTTTGCCGTTACAGACCGTATTTTATTTTTGTTAAAATCCTAAAATGTAATCAACGCACCGGCATTGCTTTAGTACTAATGCATCGGTTTATATCTTCGTAACTGTACTGTTTGTGGTTTTCACGATCACCACACACTCATTATTGTTTGAAGCGAATAAAATGAAAATGAATGAATTACCACTCCTGTTGTTGAAGAAACCCGTAGAACGCGTCTGCAGAACTCAAATGACCACACGGGCCAAATTGTTAAAAATAATCTTGCCGCGTGCTTCGCCACTTTACATATTCGTTGGTATTGAAAACGAACTTCCGTAAAACACACAAGTACAAACTTCAATAAATACTTGCGATCGCGAATAACTAGCTTGCCTACCGAAAGAAGTTACTGTCATGAAAACCCACTGCTTTCAAGACGTTTTCGATAAACCAAAACTTGAAATATTTGTTTTCAACGAAGAAACAGTGATTGATCGTAAATAGAAGAATTACTTTTTACCAAACCGTTCGCGTACCATGCTCACGCTTATGGCGTGCCCTGCTTTGCGCACACCGGCATTATGGTTATGGTAAAAAAAATACTCTCGATGGAGATTGTTCCCAGCGATGAAATTGTCCTTCGGTGCAATTTCCGTACGGAGCGAACAACATGTTGCATTATTGGGAACTTTTAAACAAAAGCTTTTGAAATTATGCCAAACGCCGAAACAGAAAAACTTGTAAAATTTGAAAACGACAAACCTTGCAGTTTTAGCGCATCAAAACTTAAAAAATTTCACGTTCATTTTTTGTCTCTCCTCGCAAAACAAGGTTAACATTTCTCGGTTGTCTACTCTTCTGAACTGTGAGGGCTTATGTTAATTCTCAGCTGTTCATTTAACAAGTTTTGAGGATACAAAAGTCTATCAATAAATTCTACAAACAAATAAACATGGTGTATCTTCAAACTAATGAATTGCGCGGGAAACGACGCAGATCACGATTCACATTAAGGTTTGTCACAACTTAAAAAATATTTTACTTAGGAATGCTACGGCTAAGTCCGTCGATTGGTCTATTTTCTTGAAAAATCTGGAAAAACGTTTTTGCAATTTGACGTATAAAAAGCACATTGAAAACTTAACGCAACATTTATCGGAAAAATTTATCGGCGATAATTCATCGATTAGGCCTATTGATATTGTTTCAGAAATTGAGGTTTGTCGATTCTCGGTATCGCCCAGAACTTTTTGATTTACTTTACTCTGTATGGTTATTTCTCTTCTAATGTCTATTTCTCTTCTCTGCTAACACAGCACAGCACTACTTACATTTTTTGTTTGTTTATTATGTGCGTGAATAAAAACAAAGCAAAACAAATCAACAAAGCACACTTCACATGTAACCAAGCGGTATCTCGCAATCACGCGCGCAGACGCTAAAAGTACAGCGATTGCACCCGCGATCATCAATTGAATTGATAAATTGCAAATCTCGGGTTCGGTTCACGTTACAATTACAATAATATATCTTCACGCTGTCACCTTTGATGCTAAGCGTCATGCAGAAAAGCTATGAATACCAACTTTTAAGTCATTGGTTTAATCCTACTTTAAACCGAACTCGGAATCTACCGTTCTAGAAGCAGACGTTCTATCGATTCGGCCATCTGAGCGGTAATAATTTCTTTTGGTTTAAGTTCTATCTAAAAAAAAGAGTATTTTAATATAAGTAAACAGAAAACAAATTTTTTTTTTTTTTTTTAAAACAAATTTTTTTAATGTTTCAGTTTTGAAATTTGTCGCTATCGTAAAAAACAATTTGTATTTTGAAATTTGTCGCTATTTAAAAAACACATATCGGTATGTAGGCTATATTTCGTTTGGTGTTTAGGTGTATTTTAGCTGCAAGAGAAGGGAATTTGAGTGGTTTTTTGATCGGGCGGTCGAAGAATCTCGACCCGACCGGTGCCGGTTGACCCAACCGGTTTCCATCTCTTCCCCCGGTACTTAAATTTAATTCTTATTTTTTCGTTTATATCCAAAAAAAGGTCTCATAGCGAAGACGTAATTTCTCCAACATTTCTTCGCGTGTGTTTCGCTCTAAAGAAAAAAGTTTTATAAGAGCGGGGCCCCTCAAAACCTGTGACGAATTCCTCAAAACATGACTGGTCCCGGGTACTTTGTACTTCCCTGCCCGCCTTCGCTGTCAGTAACAATACTTTTACCTAAGCATAATTTCAAAGTAGCCTACTTTTTACACCACTGGTGAATCTACATAAATACACACACAAAAGCAAAAGCATGACCTGATATTTATTAGATCACTAAACAGATTAATATGAAAGGTGGTTAAGTAGCCTATTTCACTGAAGCCTCCAAACAGAAGTAAAAAGGATCTTACTCCTACTTTCAATCTACCCATTAAAAACATACCTCTACCACACCACAAAAATTCAGCTCTTTGCATTGTTTGTTATACTAAAGACTTTAAAAGTAGTATCTGCAGCTTCCCGCCAGGCGCTCGGCACAAGCGGAAGTGCGAAGGGTTAAGCGTATGAGTGTTGTTCGTTTTGTATGTATTCTAACAGCGTTCAATCATTCATGATTGATATTTGCAATGGGCCGCCAATTGAGAATGGCCTACACAATGTGTGCTTAGCACCCGCTGTCCCGCACCTTTACCTTTAATAATGTAACATATTTTATTATAGGTACCGGTGCTACAAACACAATCACTACAACGTAGCAAAAGCTGCAGATGAGGAAAGTTACAACAAACCGCTACGACATCTCAGAGAAAGCGATTTATGGATGCGCAATAAGAAATTATTTGGACAATACTTGGCTGTCACAAAAGGAGGTAAACAGTCAGCACGACAGCTGTTAGAAGCTGTATGTTATCGTTTTCTTTGAATTTTTTTTTTATTAATATAATGCGTTTAGTGCAAGAAACCAATTGCAAACCACGCAATAATAAATCTGCATGTATCTTGCCTCGTTGTGGACAATCATGATTCGAAGGCCTGGTTCTGTTGGTGTGTCGCGATCCCCAAAAGCAAAAAAAAAGCGAAATAACGCGCAAAATCAGAATAGAAACCTTTGACAAAATTTCGTTTGTAATACGGCGGTGGTTGCACCTTTACCGCAACAAGCTTCGAATTTGTATCAATTCGAACAATGGAGTAGAGACACAGAATAGAACTCTGAAGCAGTACCACATGAGATGGCGATCAGACAAGTTTCTCGCTGGATTAATGACAGTTCTCCACAGAGAATTTTTGCCTGCAGCTTGGTTACGGTAAATTTTTTGTAATTTTTTCTCATGTTTAAGAAGTTAAAGTTTTTGATAGTTTCGAAGCTTAAATATTATAGGACTACTTACTGAAATAATAAAAAAGGACGATATTTTGGTGTGTCCATGAAAGAAGTTGTTTCTGAAAAATTTTTATTTGTAAGAATTGCTGTTACTTTTCATATATTCATTTGAAGTCCACTTTTACTGATAAATTAAGCATTATTAGCAGATGGATTTTGGTGCATAAAAGTACGCTTTAGACCGGCCGTTAGCTCAGTTGCTTAGCGCACACGTTATCGGTGCGGTAGGTCTGAGGTTCGATTTCCAGGCCGATCAAATTGACACAGTGTCGCCAACGGCTCGCCACCGCTGCGACGTTTCTTCGGAGCTGTGTTGCCCTGGCGCTAAGCCGCGGAGATGGGTCCCGCCACTCGTTACACGCTTCGGTGTAATACGGCGAGTATAATAAAGATTTGATTTATTAAAGTACGCTTTACATTACTGGATGTTGCAAACTTGCAATTATGCCTACTCTTGTATTCTTTGACTCCTCTTCTACTGCATGCATGCCGTAACGTCAATCGTTTAGTTGTTCTTCTACTACTACATCTCAGATGTAATCTGACGAGATGAACAACGGGAACCTTGACAGTGAAACCTTGACAGTGAAAAGTCCCTACTGCACAGTCAACACGAAAGTAAAAAAGTCTGTCGTCGCACTTACCTGCGATACCATGTCTATCACTGCATGCAAGTCGTATCTTTCCTTGATTAAATTTCCATACCGGCTTTACTTTAAGCAGTGCAAAAACCCTTTCTTGCTGTAAAAGCAACGTGTTTTCTTACTTTTATCGGATGCAACTTTCTGAAACAAAATCATGCTTTTACAAACGCAATGTCGAAACTCTTGTTTGCACAACTTCTTTCGCAATGGATATTGGATACAGTAAACACAGCAGGTTATATGACTACTGGTGAAGGTCCTGCCTAAAAAAACCTAACGACCTCATGTTGCAACCTAAGCGGTGAGATTGGAATACAACAAGCAGTACGTCACTTAATGCCGTGACGGATCGCGAAGGCACAAGCACAACTTGTATTTTCCGAACTTTTACTTTTTTTGAAACAAATAAGAGCTTTAAAAACTTATTCAAACTGTTTCTTAAAAAGTTCTAAAACTATGTCCATAGATGTATGTTTCCAGATACGGGTAGCTTTCCTTTACTGCCCACAACAAGGAAATCTGCAACCAATACAAATTCTTGAAGAATTTGGTTTGCTGCTTGATTCAAACAGCTCAGATAGCTGAGTGGTAAAAGCGTCCGCCTCTGAAGCAGTAAACTCGGGTTTGATTCTGAGTCGGGTCAAACCAATGACTTTAAAATTGGTATTTACAGTTTCCCTGCTTGATGCTCAGCATTAAAGGGACAGAGTGGAGAACAAGTCGGCAAGTTTACTTGTTGTGCCGTTGGGAAGGGTACCGGTAGGCCTACTTAGCGGAATTCTCCCATCTTAGTGAGGTAGACAGGCGGCCGGCAACTTCTAAGCGAGCTCGTTGTAGCGCTTTGAACGCTTGCTCTTGATAGGAGGATTAATGTGCAACTAATATAATACAAATTCGTAAAGTATTTCGTCTTTCACAGCTACCTGCAGAAAAGAATCCAGAATTTTTTTGGGAAGTGAACCCGACCAATAGGAATCAAAAACTGCTTAGCTCACAGGTTTGTACGCATAAAAGTATCTGACCCGATTCGGATAAAAGTATCTCTAAAAAGTCTGACCCGACTCGGAATCAAAGAACAAACCCAAGTCTGCACTTACCACTCGGTCATTTGAGCAGTTAACTTCTTTTATTTGGTGCTCGCTTGATTTTACCAAGCAAGGATGATAGTCTATAATCAAAAGCATCTGAAAGGACGCGACGAAGCTAGGATTGGTAGTTGAACCAACATAATCAAGAGATAAGAGACTAGAATATAATCAAGAGTGTAGCCAGAAACAAATTGAGGGGGACAAATTGTGTAACTTTCAAATTTGGCGTCATTTAGGCTACTTATAGCAGCAATGCAGCACACTCCCCTCATATTGATGAAAACATAAATTTTGTGGAATTTCTGTCTAAGTCGTAAACTGATCGCTAAATTAAGCTAAAAAAATTATCTTTTTCTCAAAAACGTCCAGTTGGTGGTAAATTTTTATCAGGCAATCGTCACCATACTACGTTGTTGACCCGGACGCACTAATGTATCATCATTCATGAACGCATAGATCATTTTACTTGTTGAAAATAAGTGTTGGCAGAACACGGAAAAGAGCACACGCAGCAAAACGGGTAATCGTTAAAACATGCCCGTCAAAAAAACTAGGCATGGCTGCGTGACTTTAACAATGAAAAAAAAGAAAAACAATTGGATTTAACAACAAAAACACACGCACACAACGAACCAACACAGAAACAAAATTAATTAATTAGTTAGTTAAGCAACGTGTCATAGCAAACGAGATCAATTTTGCAAATAAACTGGATTAGCACCAAGATTTCAGCCTGTGACCCCAGCTATTGGGAGGCTAACAGGTTTTAAATCTTGCCCAAGGGTTATCTGAAAAGAGTTGTGAATGGGTACCCTCATTCATCCACACTTGTTTAAAAGACAAGTTCACAACCGGGTACAATTTTTATTCATTTCCAGGAGTGAAGTTTTTATTCATGTCCAGGAGTGTTGAAAATTAGAAAGCGACGAGATGCAGCGCGTGTATAGATAGGCCTACGGACAACGGTTACTACCGGTAAGTTAGTAAGGGGTCAGCACATAAGATACCGGTAAAGTCGAAATCAAAGTTCATCATAACTTTTGATTCAAGTCTTGATAAAAATAAACATGCATTCGCAGCAGTGTGCAACTGCGCATCGTAGGCTATTATAACAACAGAGCGCTCAACGGGACGATTTTTTTCAATCAACATAACGTAAATTGTCTGTACAGTACATCACTTGCCTGCAACGTAGCAATAAAACTTCGGCGTTTGGCAATGTTCATAAAATTTAGAGGTATAAGAATTTGTAAAGGCACGCCCCCTCCCCCTTCCCCCACCAACATAAACACATTACACACGTAGTTTGCTCGAAGTCAAGAACGATTAAAACACCTGAGGCGCTAAAAGTTAGTAATTTTATTTTGATAATGATAATTTGTAATTTAAATTTCAGAGAGAAGCCATGGCCCCTTTGCCATGGCCCCACCGTTGACTGCGCCTACTTGAACCATCAACCTTGCAATTCTGGCTGTATCAAAAACGACGCTGCGAAACATTCGGCCACGCAGCCACGCACGCGTTATGTAACTTTGGCGCGATAACCTGCCTACGAGAAGCCCAGAATTGCGTCATGGTTAGACAAACATGGTGCCGGTTACTTCAAACTCAAAATCTGTGGAACCTTGCACTGAACAGCTGAATGTACAAACAGACCAGTGCTTTTTGTGGCACCGCCCTGGATTCTGTTTTTTATGGAAGGTTCTATCGAGAAAGTACCTATCCGAATACATTTGAGGAATTCATTACGGTATCTTGCTCCGCTCTGCCGACGTCTTGCGTTAGCCTACTAACCTTCGCATTTTCAGTCTAGTCTATAAACAGTGCGCTTTTTAACTGTTTAATTTATGTTTTATGTAGCCGTAAGCCTGCAAGGCTGTGATTTTTTAATCATTGCGATTCAGCCTAAATCTGTTTTTTAAAAGCCTATTCGTACCTTAACTAGGCTAACTCTTACATTTCTTACATTTTAGCTAGTTCTGTAGACTAGGAGGAGGCAGGAGCTGAACATGCATTTTCGGCAATTGTGGCTGTTCCATTTTACTCGATTTCACTCCCCAAACTTGTGCCTGTCAAATTTGATTGTTTTACGAGTGTGACGCAATAAGAAAACCTGCCAGCCAATCAAAGCATTCTGGAAACAGTTTTTTGAGTTGCAATTTAGACTCTACCAGTTGTGGTACCATGGTTGTTGCCCACCAATACTGGATGGATATAGACTAGTTGTTTAGCAATTTAAACATTAAAAGTTGGACATTTACACATCTAGGCTATAAGTCTTTTTTGCTCACTAGATTAGATACAAGTAGTCTAGGCCTATCGAAGTACTGTACTCTTTGTGTAACCTAGTAGGCTGCCAATAGTCTACGACTGGTACAATACTGAATATCAGCACGTCCACCGCTTTCTCGTGATAGAAGGATGATGATAAAGAAGAAATCAAGGCTAATTTATGACAGTATAGTCCTAGGTAATGTTGAAAGAACAACTGATTGTGATTGCCACTAGGTTCAGCTACTAACTGCCTTGTTTGAGTAATGAAGTTGAAGCAATTGGAGATGTTGCTAGAAGATGTTAATGGGTTTAAGCTACCCAAAGTAAAATTGGAGCAATATGAAACTACTCCTCATTTAGCGGGTATGGTGCATTAGCTGCTTCTAGGCCTACCTATTTACTTGTCATTGTCAATTTGTAACAACTAAAAAGCAATGTCCTTCCTGGCCTACCGGACGGGAAGTCATGACGACTTCCTCTGTGTTGCTCTTCACCCTGGCCACGTAAAGAGTTTGACTGGAATGGTGACGTAGCCATACGAGTGGATTACGTACCACAAAGGTTAAATTCTTTAAGAAATATTTATCCGAAGGGATGAGTGATCCTGGCAAGATCATTTGTCCTGGAAGATGAATGTTTCTTACCTGAGGGCGGCTAATGAAGGCTAATAGCCAGAAACAGCGCTGTCTTGCTCTATGGTATTGCCAATTTGTTTTATGTATATTTGATAGCGGCATCAAATGAGGACAGTAAAGACCTGGTCACATGAGCAAGCAAATTTTGTGATTGACTCGTGTGAGTAACTAGCGCGAGTTAATGGCATGAGTAATTACTTGCAAAAAGTGGTCACACGAGCGAGCTACTCACATGAGTTCTAAGCTATGACTGCGAGTAACGTTAGCTTGGGTTGGTAGACTTCATCTGCGCTCATGCCACTTTAAATAGATGTTTTAATTTCCGCTTCTAATCTGTCTATCTTTAAGACCAAATTGAAAAGTTATGATTTACACACTATTGCTTCACTTGTTTACTGATTTTATTTTTCTGTTAATTACTTGCTGCTTTTTTTCGTTTTTTCCTCGCATGTCAGTGTGCCTGGGTGTTATGTGTTGTAATTCAGTAAATAAATAAATAAATTTTATTAACTTTCCCCCTATAACTATCAGTTAGGGAAATTTATCAGATTGGAATTTTTGCCCTGTTATGGATATCTTCTCCAAATCAGTGAAAAAAAGAAATTTTAAAAGAGAAAAACTTCCTGCATTGGAAAATTTGATGATGTAATTGTATTTTCACTGAGAAAGAAATTGGCATAGCTTAAGCTTGCAGTTTCAATGTAAATACATTGGAAAATGATATTTAAAAAAAAAAATAAACCACGGTGAAATTGAAATTCCCACGGTAAAGTTGTAGAAAAACAATTCAACTACTCTAAATTTTGATGTCATCAATCCTGAGTGGAAATGACATTTTTACAGGTGGAAATACGATTACATCATCAAATTCTCCAATTCAGGAATTTTTTACTTATTTGAAACTTCATTTTTTTTCCTGATTTGGAAAAGATTTCTATAATATGGTGAAAACTCCGATCTGGTAAATTATACCAAGCTGACTATCTTTCGTGTAGGGATGTTCATTTCAGAGTATTTTCCTATTCTAGAATAATTTCAAATCTTTTTTTGAATTCCAGAATCTTTCCAGGATATCGAATCCTTTTGCAAGATAATCACAAATTCTTGTATTTTTCAAGTCACAACCTTGTTTTGCAAAATTGAAACACTGATGAAAACCAAAACCATACAGAAACCGTTAAAAAAGTAAAAGCAATGGAAAATATCACACACACAACAAAAATACTGTTCAAAACGTGACTTGTAAACAAATGAGTACTACGGTACCATAACATGTAAACAAAACCAAAGAGCATAAATAAAACACTAAACAAACAAAATGTTGCAACTATGACATTGACAAGCGTTGCTCGCAGGTGCGTTGCTTGCACCAGCTGCATGTGTGCACACACGCATGCGCGTAACCACTCGCAGTTGCTTATACAGTAGCGTGTGTGCACTGTGCAATGGCTCTTTAATGTGTGCGTTTGTTCTTACAGCGAGAGAAATGCGCGTGCATTGACGTTCATTCCCAAACGACGCTGAAGCAGCACATCTAGACGAACTTAACTATTTCGATTCCATAATTTGGAACCGATTCCGATGGATTCAGTATTAAATGAACATCCCTACTTTCATGTTGTTTTTTTTCAAAGCTTCACGTCAACTAACATGAGACCAGCATCATTTATCGATAACTCATGCAATAGGCTTAGCTTTTTTAAGCTCGCTTCCTTGGCATTTCTATTGGAGTAGTTTTTATTAATCATGTTCCATAAACTTACAAAATTGCAAAAAATGTCCAGGAAAATCACAATTGCAGAATTCGACCACTGCATAACAAGCTCTTGCCAACAGCTGCAAGCTTCCAATTTACTTTTCCGTCCCAGGTTTTCTTTCGAATGATTGCAACTGGGCTATTATGTCATAATGAGGTTTTCTCTCTTTTGAACAAGTGAAACTATTATGTCATAATGACGTTTTCTTTTTTTCAAACAATTACGGTACCAGTACAACTACGATATTAGGCTACCGTATGTATTAATGACGTTTTCTCTTTTGCAAACAATTACGGTACTAGTACAACTACGGTATTAGGCTACCGTATGTAATAATGAAGTTTTCTCTTTTTTGAACAATTGCAACTATTATATACGTCATGAGTTTAGGTAGCAAATTATTGGGATTTTTCTTGCTACTGGCGCGAGTAAAGTTGAACATGTTCAACTCGTGCAAGTAAATTTCCACTCGCTTGAGTGATTTTTCGCTGCTAGTAAGTGGTCACACATAGCGATTAACTCATGCAAATGACTCGCTCGTGTGACCAGGCCTTAAGGTATGTCAAAAAAATCTAGACCTGAGACTCACATAAAAATTGCCTTGTTTTGTCATTTTTTGACAATTTTCTGCATGTTAGTAACATACTGGTACCTTGCAGAGATAATTGCTGTAAAGTATTAAAGAAAGCTTCTATTTCACCAAAAAACGGTTACGCAACCACAATTTTCAAAGTTCGGTAACTGGAAATTTCTGGTAAAATAGATACTTCCAATGTCCAATATTAAATACCGGTACCGATAATACATATACCTACCATACTAGTACTGTGTATCCGGTTCAGAATTAGATTACAATATTAAGTTTTAAATGAGATCATTGTTCTGTGAAATAAATTTTATGGAAATATGTATAATTTTGGAAGTGGCTATTTTTAGGGACGCGTTACATTTATCTCTTCGGTTTATTTTATTACTTCTTCTAGCTTCGTAGAACTGGGAAGAGCATGAAGGGATAATAATAGAAACAAAGCACTTATTTGTATATATGGGCCTGTACAAATACCTCTACCTATAATTTTGGGTAGTTGCTGCCAAGCTTATTGTCATTAGGCGCATTAGTATTTGTGATTTTCTGAGAAGCATTTTATTATTGGAAGTGGCTATTTTTACGGATCTGTAACATTTGTCTCTTTGGTTTATTTTATTACTTTGTGACACTTTGTAGAACCGGGAAGAGTGCGAAGGGATAATAAAAGAAACAAACCACTTATTTGTATGGGCCTGTACAAATAGCCACTAACTTTATTATTTCTATGTAGCCTAATATTTATGAGTATACCTGTGTTATTTGGGGCTAGTTTGAATGAAGCTGCCTCTTAATGGAATGTCCACTTTAAAGCAGTAATTCCCCACTGACGTCAAGTTATAACAATACGAGCATCTGGATGTCAGCGAGGAAGTCCCACTTTAAAGTGGACATTTTATTACAGGCAGCTTAATTCATACAAGTCCCTATTATTTATAAGAAACGAAACACATTGATTTTTGAACTGTATCTTGATTAAATGGGTATGGTATAATACATGTAAGTACCGGTACTGTCTATTTTCCTAAAAGCTGATTTCATTTCCTCAGTTCATGTGCAGCAAAAAAGCTGCTCTCTTCTTATTCAAATGTTTTTGTGTCTAACTGAACAATACTGGATATGACAACTAAGTTGTTGAATGTTCTTTTAAATGTTTAGCATGCATGCTACATACTGCTGAAGCTCAGTTTGGAGACATCAGTGGTCAAAGTGTCATCGATTTAGGATGTGGTTGTGGAATTTTGACAATAGGAGCTGCTCTGCTTGGTAGTGCTTTGTGCTTTGGGATTGATATTGATCAAGGTAAACCTATGCAGAAGCAGCTTTGTCATGATTTGATTTTTCGTCAAAGTTTTTATTTTACCATTATCAAGCTCTTAGATGCGTTATTTTGCTGTGTATTGTGTATGTTAACTTGGCATTTTTAAAATTTTGGTAGTTTTCCCAGGTTTGCCAATTTAAAATTTGAAGTATCGAGTATTGGTATTGTTTTCCAAGGTTTTTGCTAGTGGGAAGCTATTGGCATCACAAAAATGGCTGAGAACTATTTTTTGGATTCTTATAATAATATTAATGATTTAAGATATTAAAAATAAAAATAGCTTCAAAATTTAGATGCGTTGGAGATTTTCAAAGAAAACTGTGAAGGTTATCAGTTTGATTCAGTTGTTGAGTGTGTACAAGCAAACATCTTATCTGTGTAAGTCTTCGTTTAACTTCTGCACTTTTGACAATTAAGTTCGTATGCATCAACAGATCGGAACATTTTTTTGTTTTTCAAGTAGAAGATTTTGGTTTAGCTCAGATCGTAGATTTTCAGGTTTAGTTTACTACCATAAAATTGAAGATTTTGATATTTTAGATTTTTCAGTATATAACGTTTTCTGCGGGGCAGGACTATTCAGCATGACCAATTCGACGTGAGACGACTCGGCGTGACCAACTCGTCGTTGGGACGACTCGACGTTGGGGTAATTAGGGTTAGGGTAGCTTAATACTTGGGTGATGTTAGGGTAGCTTAATGCTTAAATCGCCAAATCGTCTCAACGCCGAGACGTCCCAACGACGAATCGGTCACATCGAATAGTTGCGTACTGCATTTTCTGATAGCATCAGTAATCAGTATTTTTTAATTTTAGTCACTGCATAGATATAAGTTACTATGCACGATGTGCCGTTGTGGTGTAGCACTGCTTACACTCACTAGTGTTTAGGAATGGGCAATGTAGAACATTTTACTGTTCCTGAACAAAACTGAATCCGAAAACGGAATCCGGAGCACCGCATTTTTGAATTCACTAAAATCAGTCACTCGCTATATCTTATTTTCAGCAACATTTCAAGCGTACCGTCATATGTCTAACCTGTTTATCATTCTTAAGCAGAACAATGTATGTCAGCAACTGCACGTTATTCAAAAAGAACTAATAAAATAACGCAATTCAACCTCCTACAGAAAAGACGGATTGCTGTAGAGAACATTTTTGCTTCTCCAAATCTTCTCCAGTCAGCCTGAACCTCAGCGCTGTCGCCGTCAGCTCTGCTGAAGCCGGATATTGGGATAAATAAAATTTTCCGTCATTTTATTCGAACCCAGATATTCGGATAAATGAAATTTTGCGTACCGAATACTTTGGGATTCGAATCGCACCGGATTCGGTGTTTCACATTGCCCATCCCTACTAGTGTTAGATTATCAAACTGCACTGATAAGACCATTCACAGCATTCACTGCCTGCCTAATACATTTTTTAGTATCCTTATCTTATTGACTTGTGGCAATGACTTAAAGATTGTGAGTTTGATTCAAGCTGCCAATATATTTATTTCGTATATCTTACTGTATTTTGACCTCTCTGTGAAAATTATTTTAAAAATGCAGTTCACGGTTTAAGCTGAGATTCTATTTGGAACATACCCTGGTTGATGTTTCTTGGTTTATTGCAGTGACACCATATTGAAAGAAAAGTTTGACACTGTTATCACGAATCCGCCTTTTGGTACCAAGCACAATAAAGGTACGGTAGTGTTTAATGTTTTCATTTTTAATAAGCATTTCTGTTATTTTATTTGTTTTGCAGGGATCGATATGGATTTTTTGTACATTGCTTCAAAAATAGCGAACAACGCGATTTATTCTTTTCATAAAACATCTACTAGAAAGCACGTGTTGAAAAAAACGAAAGACTTTGGTTTGCAAGCTAACGTGATCGCTGGTAGGTAGCGTACATTAAGGCCCAGCATTTAATATCTCAGTGGTAGCTATAGACCAGGTTGTTGTTACGCATAGGTTGATTACTGCGAACAATATGAGCAGTTTTTACCGAAGTTTACTAGTTTTTAACTTTTTTGTGTGTGAGAAAATAACACTGTAATGAAATGGTCTTAAATTAAGACGTTTTATGCAGTACTTCCAAAGGATTCTTAAGGACCTGAACGTAGAATAGAAATTAGAACAGTGGTAGATCCCGTCAGAGATTCCTTCTCAAACAAGGTTCAGTCCGACAGAAGATTTAAGACTTTAACTTGTCTCGAGTGTTTCTACGCTTAGTTTTTTTAGAAAAGATCAGATCTTCATTTATATTACACCGAAGTGTGTAAGAAGTGGCAGAACCCATCTCCGCGGCTTAGCGCCTAGGCAACACGGCTTCAAAAAAACGGTGGTAGCTGTTAGTGACACTATATCCAATTTGACCGACCCGGGTATCGAACCCAGACCTTCCGCGCCGTTAGCAGTATCTTTAGCCACTTTGATAATCGGTCTTTTGTTTGTATTAGTGAATTCTCCCTTGAATGCTAATTAATTTACAAGCTGGGTGGGGTTTAGGTACGAAAATCATGCTTAGCCAGGGATGTCCAACCTCTTAATTGAAAGGGCCACATTGCAAAGTAAAATATTTAACTGGGCCGCAAAACCACCAAAATATCTTAATACAATGGAAAAATTACTTGGATCGCAATTCGCAGCGTTTTTAGCTTAAAGGACACCGCTCGTTTTGCTGGAAATGAAAGATTGCGATTGTAATCGGAGGCGCACTCAGATTTTGACAAAGAGATGGGGGCGCGGGGGGCTGCAGCCGCCTAGAGAATTTTTACGATTTTTACACAAAAAAACACTCATTTTAGCACACTTTCTTATTGAAAGAGGATATATCGGTACCTAAAAGCGAATGCGGTCACTAGTACAGACAATACGGTATACAAATATAAATCAGTAGCCGATGTACGATGTCTGAGAGCAGAAGATTGAATAAAATAAATGAAAGGAGGCTGCAACCATTATTATTTTGAGTAATTGTAAACTAAAAGTTAGATTTTAGCACCTTATTGCAAATTTCTTGAACGGAGCGAACAGAGGCAAAGGGGTGGGGGGCATGGCGCGGTTGCCCCCTGCGTGAGTCTATGATTGCTATCCAAAAATTTTGCGGCCAAACAGTTGAAAAATTTTAGGATTTTGAAACAGCTAAAATTTTACGACTAACACCCAGCGTCGACTTTTTGAAAATTGACGGCGCATTGGCTGGCGTCAACAAAAAGTTAAAGGCGTGACTTGGCATCGTCAAGTCAGCGGCGTCAACGCATACCACGGCTAATAGCTATTTCAAAAATGTTAATTGAGTTTTCGCATGATGGCCTTCACTTAAAGGCATGACGACCGCTATAGGCACGTCTAAAACGTTAAAATGATTTTTATGAGCAAACCGTGCGTTTTAGGAGAAATCAAATGATAATGACAGTTTCAAGATGATAACATGTCTTATAATTAAGATTTATACAAATTTGTTCTCTATAAAAGATACTATGCGACACACCACACAGTTACAACTGCTATCAAAAGATTTTGCGAAGTAGTTTCGGCTCAAACAGTGCTTCAATTTGAAAAAAGTGCAGGGTTTCAAGTTGTGGTAAATTTGATCATTGTCGTAGAAAGCGTTTTCAAATGTGAGCGGGTTATTATTGTGAAAAAGTTATTAGGCCACCCAATGGCTTAAAACTGTTTATGTAAGTTATTTTATTTATTAAATATAAAGTATTTTGGTTAAACTACATAAAGACTCTGGCGCTCACTACTTGATAAATTTGTTGAAGACTTTTTCATGGAAGATAGTGGGCCGCATCCAAACATTAAGTGGGCTGCAGGTTGGATGTCCCTGAGCTAAGCTTTACACCGTTTTTGTGCAGTTACTATTTTTTGACTGCTGGTTCTGTTTGTTTGATCAATGTGATTTTTCGTAGAAATGCGTTATAATCTCTCCGCTTCTTACAAATTTCACAAGAAACAAAGCAAAGATATAGAAGTTGATTTTATTCGATTTACATTCACTTGAATCTTATGTTTGGTAAGTTAGATCTCTGGGTTGCGGCTTCACAACCGCTGTTAGCGTAAGATTTTTTCTAATAGAGGGGGCTAGTCGCTTCGGTCAGTTGAAATTAGAATATTGACTGCCTAATAAAAATGTCTCTAACTCTTGTTAGGCAGTGTCTAGAGCACCAGCGGTCTTTTTCTTTTGAAATTGCTGTTTGTACACACCAACCCATAAGTTACATTAACTTTACATCTCTAACCCTATCCCCAATCCCCCCCCTAACTGTAATCCAATACCCCTAACTCAATGTTTGAAGCTACTGCTCATGACGTCATACCAGCGTGACAACAACGTCATGTAAAAAAATAAAGAAGCGTTCCGGTGCAGCAGCGTTTTGATAATGGAAACCGGCCCGCTGTTCTAGACACTTCCTTGTTTTTATTTTTAGCTTACCTTTGTAATACTTTGGTAAAAAGGGTTAACGGTACATTTTTAGGTGGAAGCGATTCTTCGTTGGGAATATCTCAAAATGAAAATGATGTATTTTGATTTTCTTTCGTGTTGTAATATTTGGTTTTAGAAGTTTTATGCTATGTTGTCTCGCGTCATTCACTGAATATAGCTCGTCAATGTTTCTGTAGGAAATTAATTGTAACTTTTAAATTACAGCTGTTAGCTCTATCTCAACATGGCGGTGTGTGAGTAAAGATGTTCTAGTCAAATTAGTAGCGTGATTTGTAGGTAGACTTTAACGGTTTTATGAAGTTCGCTTTGTTTTCAATTAGCAGAATGTTTTAGGTTATCAAATCACTACTTTTAAAATCGAGTCGCATAACTCGTAATAAATTATTTTTTTGTTTCAGGTGTGTTGCACTTCAAGACGTGCGTTTAAGACCATGCTGTCTGCTTACCAAGGTGATTCAGACTAAAAAATTGGCGAAAGCAAATTGATCAACCTACATCGAGCTCTTATGCTGAAGAAAAATGTGGCAAAAGTCAATTCGTATTTTGCATTAGTTCCTCCAGTCTTCCCGACTGTGACTTTGCGACCAACCCAAAGTGGCCGTTGGGCGCACACCTTTGTCCCTTCACGGTCTCTTGTCGTGAAAGATTATTATTTGATTTTAGTGTTTTTTATTTTATTATGAACTGCAACAAAACTGTCTTGTCTTGTGACAGGAGCGGGCAGATTTGCAAACAGTTTCAGTTTGTTTGTTCGATTAAGGACTTTAAAATTTTGGGTATCTACAGTATTGTTATACTGGGCAAATTACTACATGTTTTAAAATATCCATTTCGCGATGATTTATTAATTGGAGACAACTGCGGACGCTATTTCATGCTCTTAGTTGGAATTCAGAATTGAGTCTGCTTTGTTGGATGTTGTGTTGTGTGGTTTTATGTTGCTTTATAACTACTAAGGTCCTTTAGCGCGACTAAGTTACTAAAATTTTTCTCTAAGTCTTGTAATTTTTTGTCAAATTTTGTCTTTTGTCTAAATTTTACTAAATTTTTGTAAATATACTAAATAAGGACTAAATTTTGTCAAGAATTCAATGACAATTTTTTATTCTCTGTTTATTTCATTTTCCGCGCTACACTTAGGCTTAATTGCTAAGCGTTTAGCAAGTGTAACAACAGATACCAGTTTTAACGTCTTTGGTTTGACCCGACTGAGAATAGAACCCAGCCTACCGGCTTCCAAGAGAATAGAACCCAGTCCATCTTTACAAAAGTCGACTTATGCTAGAGGTAGTAACAAATAGTGGTAAATTTAGTTGTGTGCGTAAGCGATAGATTGTGGTGTGAATTGGACTATCAGTGTTAATAAACAAAGATCGTTGGCGGATTAAGGGGAGGAGTTAAAGAGCTACAGCTAACCGCTTGTAAACCACGTTTTCGCTTGGTTCCAATTTTCTTCGTTGCTTCGTTTCTACATTGCTGCAGAATACTCTGCATCTGCCTAATTAAACAGCCCATTTTCATATCAATTTCGCGTTATTAGACAGCGCCTAGATGGGGCGTTATTATTGTAATAAGACATCGGCTTAGACCTTGTGTGGTCCCACCTAAGCATTTGTTTAAATCAGTGTTTCTTCGCTTTTTGGGGGATTGCATTTCCTCAAAATAGTATAGCGTTACAGATTAATTACTACCTATTAAGTTCGACACTGGTAGCTCACTGTCACCGTCAACAGTAGCTTAATAGCGCAACTTGCGAAGATCCAGACAATGTTACTGTTTATACAATACGTTACTACTTTCGCATCGGGGTTCAAGCGCACTTTTAGGTAAATATATGTACAAGATTTGGGTGCCTAGCTCCTGGTTTAGCAGTAAGCACCCTTGATGAAAATCGAGATCTCAACAGGTTGATAGGAAATCGAAAACTGTCGTAGATACATTTTTCTCGAATGAACGTGACATTTAATGCGTTACAGTATTACGTAGTTCTCATATTTAAGGCGAACGCGTAGACTATGACGAAGTCAAACGTTAAAAGACGGAAGTCTTTACTCACCAGGAAGTACAGTACGATTGTGAATTGTGAAGACGCTTAACATCGAACAGTTTTAGATGTTTGTTGTATGCAGTTGCTTGGTGAACCAACTATTTAGCAGGTACTAGGCTCAGTATACGTTAGTCAGTAATAGGCGTAGGCCTATCATTTTACGATGTCAAGAAAAATAGTTTCTTCATGTTACACGAAGTAAAAGCATCCTTAAATTTTGTCGTTTTTAAAATGTTCCTTGCACTGTTACCGGGTCGTTTCTGAAAATGTATTTCGGTAACGGATTTTAATGTGAATGCCCAGTACCGGCATAGCATGAGCAGAGGCGTATTCAGAAATCAAATTTCCCCATGGAGTGGGCAAAAATTTGAAACAATGTTTTTAGACGCAGGAATGTAGCAGCACAAGACAAAGCAAAGCCAAATATACAACATGAAGACTGTTTTAGGAGCTCTGACTCTGAAGGTATGCTCTCGCGGAATTTTCGAAAATTTTGCTTGTAGTAGCCTCTACAATTTTGGTGCTATTTGAGTATGACCAATTTTTAGGAAATTATCGTATACGGTATGGTAGCCTACCTCAAGCTGGAGCTATTTAAGTAAAAAGTAGCATGATTTTGCAAAAACAAGGGCAAACTGAGCTTTGACAAAACGCAATTTTTACACTTCAACCTGACAGACATTTTGCAGATGAGTTAAGGTGTGTTGACGCGGAATACGATACGATACTTCGTGAGTAAAGTGACGTATGCCACGAAACAGGTTATGACGTAAGCTACGTCACTTTGCGCCGCGTGCTAACAAACAACCGCAAGGTGCATTGCAAAACAACCAATAGAAAGCAAAACTGTTTGGGTTCCAATTGTGTGAAAGACATTACTGTACTGCTTTCGTCAAAAATTGGAAATTTCTTACGACAACAAATCGGGTTTAATTTGTATCGCATTTATTGTAAACAGACCTTAAAGTGTAATTGGAATGATTTGTGATTTCTTAAGGGTTAGCGGAAACAAGCCTTTGTTGTGAAACACAATCTTGCTTTGACGCTACCATCATAGTTAACCATAGTGCTGTCAAAGAAATGGTGTTCAAGCAATTGAGCATGATAGAAGGGCACATTGTAGGAATTCGGACAACAAATTACAATTACACAACACAAAAAAAACTCAAATTAGGCTACCACTACGCGTAGGCTACATGAAATGTAATTTGGGCTAATTAGCCGATACAGTTAATTTTGGTACAAGTGATTGATTTAAATCCGGTTTCGCTCTCCGGTCAATATGCGTAATTGTCTTTGGTTACCCCATTGGTATTATAGCTTATATGCATAAAATGAAATTAAACAAATAAATTTTTCCAACAAAACTCAGATGAACCATCTTATTTTACTCGACTAAGTACCAGAAATGAGCACGGGGCCGGAGCGGAGCTGGAGAACGGCTGCATTTTTTGGATTCGGAGCCGGATTTGAATTTTTTAATTAAAGCCGGATTCGTAGCCGAATCCGGATTTTAGCCTGAACCTGAAACCAAAACATTACGTTTCTGTATAATAGGGAAACGCAATATTTTGGTTTCAGGTTCAGGCTAAAATCCGCAGCGGATTCGGATTCTAAAATTTGTCGACAAACAGGATTCCGGAGCAGATTCGAAGTTTAAGTTTTTGAAACCGAAGCGGATCCGGAGCAGTGGGGTGGGGGAGGCTGAAGTTCGTGCCACCATACCACCGTCTGGGAGGCTTCGCCCCTCAGACCCCCCTCCTTGTTATCGCAACATAGCTTACATTGTACGTACCATGCGTTTTACTTCAGTACAAAGTCACTTGGAAGTCTGCTTGATAACTCAAGCTTTCATTTACTAGCTAGCATAAACACAGCGGCCAGATCAACGTTTGAAAACGTGTTAACCTCCTTTAAATGGACTTATTATTTGTTCACAAGCTCCTAGTCTCATGGGTACTAAGCAGGAGCATACTTAGGAGAGGGAGCATTGTGCCATGATGCGTTGTGCTACTCATCAACGACGTCGCATTGATGAGTAGCACAACGACGTCGCATGTAGCACAACGCATCAACGACGTCGCATTAATATCACTACAGCCCCTCCTTTTGGCTCTGCTTTGCAGTGGTGTAAAGTAACGAAGTAGTTTTACTCAAGTAGACTACTTAAGTATTATTGCTTGGTAACTAGTACTTACGTAAGTGCAGTGGTGGGCAGTAACTAGGTACAAAAGTAACTAGTTACTGTAACTAGTTAGGCCTACTTTTTTAGTAACTGTAACTAAGTTACTTTTCTGCAAAAGTAACGGAATTTGTAACTAGTTCCACTTTAGAACCTCAAAAGTTACAGTTACAATTACTTTTATGGGGCATCTTCTTCCGCTAAAACAAATAGAAAAAATTATTTCATTTCACTCCATTCGTAATAATAAGCTTGATTCTTCGACGAGCCCTCTGAAACTGAGACCGAATTGAAAAGAAAAATGATCAATGTAGGCCTACTAAACAAGGCAACCGACAATGCAACTGTTAAAATTTCTAAAGTCTAGATCAGTGGTTCTAAAACTTCTTTGTGCCATTGCCCCTTTACGGTACTCTGCATATCATCATCGCCTCCTCGCCCTAATAAGCTTGTGTCTAAGAAACCTCGCAAGGGCGAGAGCAACTGATGAATGGGAATTACCCAATTTGCAAAGGAAAATGCGGTGAAGAGCAAAAAAAGGTCTTACACGGTTCATGAGCTATCGCCCCCCTTTGCCCCCTCTTGCTTTTGGCCCCCTGGTGTTACTGTTTCATATTGCCCACTTTGAGAAACACTGCTCTAGATACTTCGACAAGTAGTGACACCGACAACGACCGTGATGCAAGCTCAACTTGCTTAAGTGACAGTTTTTTGGCAGTTTGTTCGCACAATCAAAGCGACGAAGATCTAGCAATGTCGATAAGGTACAGAGGAGTTTCTTTTCGCCTCGCCCTCACAAACTGTTGATGCAAACGCTTTTATGCACGAAGAACTTATACTTTTAATTCATTACGATACTGCTCTTCCATCTAGTCATGAGTGTATTTAGGGGGGGTCAAAAGGGTAATCCCCTTTTGACTTTGCCTTTTAGTAAAAACGAACAAAATTAATGGTGCCAAGTGACTGAAGCACCGGTATGCCAGACTCTTTCGATGGTTTCTGTAGCTTATGGCCAGGGGCGGATCCAGGGGGTAGGATTTAGGGGTAAGTAGGCCTATCACCTTCACCTGGCATTTTCAAAAATATTTTTAATAAGTACAATTTTTCATAATTACGAACCTCTTTGATAGCAATAAGCTTTACGACTTAGCCTATGCACGCATAATCGAAAATGTGCGAACAAAAGATCATATTTGGCGAAGCACTCACAATCAAGGTCATAGAATTTAAACAAAATTTGCCTGAAAATTATTCACAAAGCACTAACACTGCCATTGCAGCACGTAATTTTTTTTTTTAATTTTTTCGGGGGAGCATGCCCTGAACCCCCAAGAGCCTTTTTTGTTTCGCAATCAGCTTCAAATTAGTTCTGCTTCATAAAAACTACGCTTAAAAAAATGTCGAATTAGTGGGCCCTCCCCTCTTTTAAAATTTCTCGCAACGCCGCTGCTTCTAGTGCTGCAGCTGAACGACTTTTTAGTATTGAAAAAGACATTTTAAAGCCGAAGCGCTGTGGGCTTAGTGACATATAATCACTTTAAAATGTTATCGTTTTTGAAACGCAATCAGTTGTTATTACTGTAGCGTTTATCGTATCAGAATCGTAACCTATATTTCCGTTTAGTTTCAATATAAAGACGAATGATTTTGGTTTGAATAGACACTACGGAGCTCTAGGCCTACATGTTGAGAATTGATATCTTTTTTTGGTTTTGAGGCATGCAAAAAAGTAACTGTAACTTATAACTGTGACTAGTTACTTTTTTAAATTTGTAACTGTAACTAAGGTACTTTTTTTGCGAAGTAACTTGTAACTGTAACTAGTTCCTTTTTAAAAGTAACTTGCCCACCACTGCTTAAATGAATTAAATTTCGACTGCTTCTACTTACGTAGTTCAATCAGAAAGTAACGCTACTTAAGTGGGTTTAAAAATGATAAGTAGTTAATATTAAGCAATATATCACGCAAATGATAAACAATCATGCTTGATAATAAAATTGGCAACATTAGTATTAGGTATTGTTTTATTTTATTGTATAAGTTTTACAATTTCGTGATATTAAGTGGTCTTTTGTTGTTTGTGTTTGGCGTGGACGCTGAGGTTGCATTTTGCAGATTATGATTCACATCATTTTTTATTTTCGCCAAATAAATGTGCTAATTATCCTAAATATACTTAAGCATCGGCTAAATACAGGGTGTCCCAAAAAAAATGACACCATTTGGTATCATTTGGAGCACAAATGGTGTCATTTTTTTTGGGACACCCTGTATATGTCAAGTTTGGAAGTGAGCAAATTATCTTTTGCTAAAGCTCAGCTTTATGGCCTTGGTTTTGCAAACGCTACTTTTTACTTCAGTAGCTTCAAATTGTTGGTACTTTTTACTTCTACTTAATTACTTTTTACATCCCCTACTTTCTACTCTACTTCAAGTAGCTTCCGCCATCAGCAACCACATACTTTTACTTAACTAGATTTCTAGACTACTTTTTACACCACTGCTGCTTTGTAGTAAAAAAGAACAAAACTAATGGTACTGCCAAATGACTGAAACATACCAGACTTTTTTGATGGTTTTTGTAGCTTATGGCCAGAGGAGAATCCAGGGGGGTAGGATGAGGGGCTTACATCCACCTTCCAGCCATTTTCAAAATGTTGATGCATACAATTGTTTTCATAATTTCGAACCTCTTCGATAGCCATAAGCCTTACACCCTAAGCATGCATATTATGATCGAAAATGTGCGAACAAAATGAATCATATTTGGCGAAACTCGCAGAATTAGGGTCAAAAAATTTAAACAAAATTTGCGTGAAAATTACTCGATAAGCACTAAAATAGCCATTACAGCAAGTAAATTTTTCCACGGAAGCATACCCCCGGACCCTTCTAAAGCTTTTCTTGCTTCTCAATCAGCTTCAAATTTGTTCCGCCGAAAAAATACGCTTGAAAAAAAATGTCGAAATTACACTACGCCACTGCTCCTAGGATAAGCTAACTAATTCTTATTTGATATTTTGTTGTTTAGCTGTTATTTCTTTAAAGTTTTTTTAAAATTTGGAGAAAATTTAACCGTGACATCATAATAAAGCTCTCTAAGAGCTTTGTACACGAAGTTACCCGGTAATCCAACAGTTTTTGCGATTTTGTTCACCTTGGTCACAAAGTAGCAAAAGTTAGTTCGTTGATTTGATAGTATCAACAAAGAAAAGAAACGAATAACAAGTGACTCAATAAGCCGTCGTTGAAGTGCAATAGGGTGTACTGTAGTTATAAATTTTTGAAAGGGGGGCTGAAGGGGGCTCAAAACTTCTATGAAGGGGCTGAAAAAAATATAGGGGAGGCTTCAGCCCCCCTCAGCCCCCACCTTCCAACGTCCTTGATCCGGAGTCAGTTTTTGTAACTCCGCCCATTTCTGCTAAGTACCAATGACTTTAAAACAGTCCATTTACAGCTTCCCTGCTAAACGCTCAGCAAGGGACAGAGTTGGTTTGGAGAACAAACCAGCAAGTTCGCTGTTTTGCCGTTGGAAAAACACACACTTCACGGGTTTTCCCATCTTACAGAGTGGTAGTCAGGTGGCCGGTAGCCTAACTACTAATCGAGCTCGTTAGCGGTTTTATCGCTTTCTTGCAATATAAGGATAAATAAGAAAATATACCACTATAACACGCTTAGATATATACTTCTGGTAACCTTGCTGCACAGCCGAGCTCAATATTTTAAACTTTCAACAAAATCTTTTCATTAGATTATAGGCTGGAAAATACTGCGCTTCTGATACTACTTTAGGTAGTTTTGATGGAACTAGTGCAGTAAAATTTGCAACTGGTTCAGTTTTCAAATGTAATGGAGATACCAAACGACGAGCTCAGAATTGCTGAAGAATTGAAAACTTGTTGCGACCAATCTGGAAAAGAAATAGATCTTGCAAATTCAACGAAAGCGATACACAAGTTATCTCTCGTTTACAGAAACCGCAGCCCTGACAAACTGTCTTTGATAAAATGCGTTGGCTTATTGAACGCTGCAATCGCAAGGAAACCTTTAAATGAATCCCAAATTCGTTCTGATCTTGCTGAAGTTTGCCAGCATATATTACAACTTTCTTGTGCAGAGAAGAAGTCGGAAGACTTGCTTGTCAAAGCTCAGAACGTTAAGGCATTGATACAAGAAATGAGAACAACAGTCAAGAACTTACTGGAGCAACCTGAAGCAAATCCGATATCGTCGACTGTCAAAAAAGAATCGCTGACCGACCTAGAAAAGAAAAAAATATCATCCATTCAGCAAATCAACCACGTCACTACAGAGCAATACACCTCAATCATGGCCAATTTGTGCGAGTATTGTCAATCTGTTATGGGTCCACTTCCATGCGAGTATGCTGTTGCCGGTATGGGTTCACTGGCTCGCAAAGAAATTACTCCATACTCTGATTTCGAACACATTTTGTTAATGGAAGAAGACGAAAGTTACGAGACAAAGTTGGAATACTTTCGTTGGTTTTCGGTGATGTTCCACGTCGTTGTGCTCAATTTACAGGAAACAATAATTCCAAGTTTAAGCATTCTGAGTCTTAACAACCCGCAAGCCGAAGGAGGAAATTGGTTTTTTGATGCTCACACTCCACGAGGAGTGTCATTCGATGGAATGATGGTACATGCCTGTAAATTTCCGTTGGGTAGACAAGAAAAAACACAAAAGAAACCGTGGACCACAGAACTTATAAAACCGGTCAGTGAGATGCTGCAATATCTGAACTCAGAGGAAGACCTGAAAAATGGATACCACTTGAGTGATATTTTGACTAAAACATGTTTTGTGTTTGGTAACGTTGAAGTTTACAAGCAATTTGCAACTGGTATTGAGAAGATTTTGAATGAAAAAACAAACGATGAAAGAATTGAAGAAGTTAAGCACCTAGTGAGAGATGATTTGGATCAATTTTCGACTCGATTTCGTCTTGCACGATTCAGTTCTTCTAATTCAATTAACATCAAACAATTGATGTACAGAAGCTCCACTTTGTTTCTAGCTGCTTTGGGAAGGATAAACAACATTTCCAAGCATTCATGTTTTGATATCATCACAGAAATGGAAAGTAAACACTTGATATCACAAACTACAAAGCACAAATTGTTGTATGCCACTGCTATTGCCTGCGAATTGAGATTGAGGGTTTATGCTTCTAATCAATCGCAGCAAGACATCGCCATCGATTTGAAGCAAGATCGTGAAAAGAACCTCGAGAAGTTTCTGAACATCGTCGGAGTAAGAAGCACAATCAACTACTTTCAGATCGTATATTGCTTGCAATGTCTGCTTGCTCAGCAGTTGAAATTCACTAAACTTCATTTCTATTCAAATCCTCAGCTGATGAACTTGGCGATTTGTTTTGCTTTTGGATTTCACGATTCCGTTGCTGACTGGGCAAAATACAAAGTTAACACCACTTGGGATATAAGCAAGTTTGACTTTGATGAATGTCTTCAGCAAATCGAAAATGGAATAGACTTTGACCAAAGAAGTCGTGGCAAAACTGCTGAGCTGTTGCAGATGGCCGAGGTTGATCATTTTTCTTTGCTTGGGGAGCACTTGTATTCAAGTGGATTTCACGATGAAGCCCTGGAAATGCATCGACAAGCGTTGAGTTTGATCGAAAATAGAGCAATTGAAAACATGGAGGTGAAAGATCGTGATGCTGCCAAGACATACAGCGACATTGGCGTTTGTTTATGTCGCTTGGACCAAGGTTCTGAAGCATTGGCTTACTTACGCAAAGCAATGACAACATTGGAAAGCTCTTCTAGTGACAAGGAAAATGATTTGGACATTGCCATAAACCTTGGAAGAATCGGGGTTTGCTTGAATTATTGCTTTCATGACTTTGAAGATTCCTTGACATATTATCAGAGATCACTTGAAATAAGGCTACGTGTATTTCATGGTCAGGAAACTGATCCAAATATTGCACGTTTGTTTGGAAATATTGGAAGCTGTTTGAGAAACTTAGGTCGGTATGATGAAGCGTTAGTTTATTTGCAGAAGTCTCTTACAATATTTGAAAACCTATCAGTAGATGATGAAGCTGATAAAAATATTGCATTGACGCTCAATAGAATGGGAACCTGTCATCAAGGTGCGAATCAAAGCGAGGAGGCACTAACGTACCACAAACGTTCATTAGCTATTTACTTGAAAGCAACATTGGATGAAAAAAGAGATCGCCACCTCGCGATGGTTTGTAATGACATTGGTGTCTTACTGCAAACACAGCAACGTTATGACGAGGCGATATCATATCTGAAAAAATCTCACCTAATCCATCAAAATATAACACTTGACAAGGAGAGAGATTATCACATTGCCCGAGTACTTCATACAATTGGAAGTTGTTTGATGGATCACGGTCAGATAGATGAAGGAAATGAATATTTACAAAAATCAATTGAAGTGTATCGAACGATTGGTGGCGATGATCAAAAAAGGGATGCAATTTCAAATGCGCCAATTGAGATAAATGAAAGCTCAAAAACATGAAAGAAAATATAAGGACTGTCATCATAATGACATCAGTGCGACAGGACTATCTTCTTTGGATTTTTCTTTTTTTGTATTGTAGTAGCACTCATGTGGTAGCCCAGACGTGCGCAAACTTTTTGTACGGAGTAAACTTTGTACATTTCAGAAAATGTTGCTGCTGAGGGCTGCACTCTCACATTACAATGTTCGAAAACTTATTATGTTTGTAAGTAAACACGTATTCACACACACGCATACTAAGTAGCAATTATTGCTGTATTCTCAACGATATTCATCTTCAACCTTGCATTTTATCAGCGTCCAATGTTTCAATAGAGTAAAAATTCCTAAATCATTTGTTTTTCAACAGAGCGAAAGAGAGTTTATTTTTGTACAGAAAGCAGTGATGTAGTCCTCGAGGATGCCCTTGGCCTCGAGGACAGGTTTGCGAAGTCCTTGGCCTCGACCGTGTTGTCCTTGGCCTCGGCTCCCCTAGGCCTTGGGTTTTGCACTGTCCTCGGCTCGAGGACTCAATATTTTAAAAAATTCAAATTTGCGATTGTTTTCACTAAAACGCTAGCTGTTGAAGAAAAATGGTCCACATAACGATAGGCATCGGTAAGCTCGCGCGGCGGAGAAATAAAGGTGGACAATGTATGACGAGAAATCCTAAAGTGAGATAATGAAAAACAAAATTTTGACAATTCGAGATGTTGATGAGAGCAACAAAGCTTTTGGTAGAAAATTCAATCTGTGATAATTGGCTTCTCAGCGGTAGATTCTTGAGGTATGAAAACTCGGGTACAATGATGGGAAAAAACTACTACATACTTTTCTTCAAAGTTTCAGTCAACTGTTTTTTATTTACTTCATAATTTGCTTAATGGGTGTGGGGTGTCATGACATCATGTAAAGCAGTCTGAAGAAGAGAATGTCGCGCCCGCGATGTTATATCTTTGTTAGAGGTGCTAATTGCAGCTGTTCACATTTTTACTTTCCTGTTTCTCGATACTCTGAATTTTTCGTTTAGAGCAGTTGCATTGGACTGAGCTTGAGGTATAGCATGGCAGTGCGATACGCTTTTTATCATGGGAAGTCATTCTGGCCAGGCTCATGGTAATTGTTTAATCTACTAAAGTAGCCTACCGGTGCAATAATGACTGCAGACTCAAAATCAGGGCATGCTGTGGAATGGAAGAGAAGATGATTTTTCCATATTCCATTCTGAAAATTTCTTCCATACCATACTAAAAATTTTCCATTCCATACTAAATTTTTTTCCATATTCCACCCTATTCTTCTATACTAATGTAATTTAATGTAGTGGTAAATACACTATCAGCAAATTATGAGGCACGCGCGGTAACTGCAGGATAAGCTTTCCTATGTAAAACTAGTCATACTCATTCGTTGAACTATCCTATATTGCAAAAAAACAAAATAAATGAGCACATGCATGAAAAAATAGACGTACCCGTAATCAATGTATTCATGCTTTAACGCAAAAGAACAATACAGTCACAATATGCTAAAAACTTACATTGCAGAACCGTAAAGTGATTACCGGTAATTATCTTCATTCTAGATCAACTCAAATCAACTTTCACTGTTCAAATTGGTAGTTTACGGAAAACGGAACATCCAGTTTATACTTTTTGTCGAGTGAATTTTTAAGTGTGCGGAATTAAAAATGAAATTGAACTAAGATGAATGCATATACGCACCTTGAAAGCACTATTAAATTTACTGAGAAATAGACTAATAGCGTCTAAATTGATAACTTATCTCGTTGCCCCTGCTTTAGTGTTTCGTACCCCAGTTCAAGAACCCCTTTCCTACAAGATCTTCTGAATGGTCGCAGTAAACCCCATTTACAATGAAAAAAAAAAACGTGAGTCAAAACAGTAAATAAAACTCTACAATACACTGATACAGTATAAATAATAATTAATTTACTAAATACGCCTATATTTAAAATTTTTTTTATCCAACGATATTAAATAAAAGCTGATAGGCCTACCTTTAGAAATCCGCGAATTGGGGTATCAATAAAATCACCAACAAAAGAAAACATTACAGTTAAATTGATTAATTACAGTTAAATTGATTAATTACAGTTAAATTGATAAATATTACAGTTAAATTGATTAAATGGTTTTTACTTTGATTAAGTTTTGGTAAATTATCCCAGAAATTTTCCGAATCTCGAGAAATTTTGGGATTCCTAGAATTTTCTGGGATTCCCGAGAAATTTTTGAAAATCGTTTCCCAGGAAATTGAAAATCCGGGAAAAAGAGAAACTTAACTAAAAACAATGACCCTGAGCTCCAGTATAGCCTCACGCTTCTGACTTGATTAACTTCTCTTGTCAGAAACTTATCGTATAGCCACGCTACCACCTCAAGCTCAGTCCACAGCACTTGCTACGATGCAAGGGGCCTTATAGACGAGAACTAACTAACACTAAAGCAAAATGCAGACAGCTGCAATTTAACACTTCTGAAAGGCTCTAACAGGGATACACATTATCACAGAACAAAATTTTCGCATTTTTTTATTATGACGTAACAATGATTTTCGTTCCGGATATTGAGCACAGCGAGTGGTTCCAATGTTAGCATTAGCAGTATGCAGGCACACTATGATAATACCGTAGATACTGAAGATGGCATGGACCGCTAAGAGACCCGTTAACCGGTCTTTTTACTTGTCCGCAAACGGCCCAGTTCTATGTTTTGTTTCTTGCTTGGCCGCTGACAACCAATTTCTTTTTAATTTTTAATTTCTTTTCTTTTTAATAGTAGAATGTGGTTAAAGACTCTTAAAAAGAATGGGCTTTGGGCGGGCTGAGCTTTATTTTTGGGATGAGTTGCCGGGTTAGTTACGATTACTGGTTGGAGATTACGGGCCATGGACGGTCTGGGTTGCAAAAAAAGTCAGTCCGTGCCATCTCCAGTAGATAATACAAGCTCGTATTGGTATGTGGTATGCAGTATCTATGGCATTACTTTGTAATTTGTTTTAAGTTTGAATAGGCCTTATATCATGTAGTTAGTATGGAAGTACGGAAGACGATCTTCCATTCCATTTTTCAAATCTTCCATTCCATTCTGAGCATCTTCCATATTCCATACCAAAAATCTCCTTCCACTCCATACCATTTTCCATTCCATAACATGCCCTGCTCAGAATGATGAACTTCAAAATTTGCTTTCTTTGAAAATTATCACTTTCTTATAACACGTTTAAGAGTAATAACTATAAGGCCAATGAAGAATTGAATAGCTTAAAATACAAACAGTGCAGCGAATAATTGTGGCCTGAGCTTCGATTTTTATGACCATTCTACTGCATATGCAGGTTCGCTTCAAAAACAAAGGCCACGAAGCGTGTTAATACTTTTTTTACGAAGCCACACATGCACAGCCAAGGTTTTTATCGTAGTGCAGTATGTGCATCATGGTAGATGGCCCAGCCGAATATCGAACCCGCGAAACCAGCTCCCCAGCCCAACGCGCCAACCACTCGGCCAGACAAGCTTTGTTTGTAAAACTTGGGTCTCGGTCTCGAACAAATTCACTGAGCTTTGAGCTCGGGCTCAAAATATTTTCAAGCCTTGGGTCTTGCTGGTCTCGAATTTTTTTTTTTTTTTTTACTTGAAGTCTCGGTCTCAACCATCAAAACTTGACTCCATCATTATAAAGTTGATAACAAAATCGAAAACTTCTAACGACGAAGCTTTAGATGGTGGGCAAAATAATTATAACTTTCTGTCCCAGCTGAGCAGTTTAGTTCATTGGGTGCAAAGTGTTCTAGTATCATCAGGCATAATCGAAAGAGTTTTTAGCTAAAATGATTTATTATGTGACCCTATCGAGCTTGCATTTCGGGGGCTGTGCTTTCGACATTGATTTTTCTTCAGTCTAATCAAACACGTGGTGGTGTAGTTTTTTGAGTGTGAATGTGACACGTGAAAGCTTATTACTTTTTGTTTTGCTTCGTTTTCTGATTTTGTTTCTTTTATGATTGCTCGCATTTTCGTTTATTAGCTGTTTTTTTTTTGATGAACCGGTATTTGATTATGATGGTTAATACATAAGGTAGTGGCGGCCTGGCGGATAGAACTTGCTTAAACAAAATCTGGCCACCAAGGGTTGTAGGTAGGAATGATTACGTACGATGTAGTACCGATGAATGCGGCTACAATAGGAATGCGAACTGCGGATCGAGTACAGACATAGAAAATGCGGCTATAGGCTACCGATCCTAGCTTGTAAGCAAGCACAAAACCCAAAAATTGTAGAACAATTTGGAATGCAGTAAACAGAACAGAGTTGCCAAAGTAGTAAAGATTTCAACCATCATTAATCTATGTTTCTATCCAGATATTATTTGATCAGAGTTGGGCAGTACCGCGGTACTTTTTTAGTACCGTTATCGGTACCGTCGATACTTTTTAAAATTGTACCGTTTTTGGCACCGTCGTTACTTTTTAGACTGCTTTACTCAATATTTTGGTAACTTTTTTTGAATAAACTTAAGAGAGAAAATGCAAAAAATTTTCCGGGATTTTCCGCAAAAAGCATCTTCGAAAAGTTCCTCGAAACCAAGGAGCCGAACCGTTTAATTTTTCCGGTTCAGGTTTGCAGGGCTGGTGAGAGGGGAGGGCAGGGGGGTACAAAGTACAGGGGCCCGTCATGTTTTGAGGGGCCCGTCGAGAGGCCTCGCTCTTATAAAATTTTTCTTTAGGGACACGTCACGCGAAATGCTAGATAAATTACGTCTTCCTTATGGTAAGATCTACGTCCAGTGTGCGAAGTAAGGGGGGGGTCATGTCTCCCCAGTAAAAATAGTCGTCCCTCCACCAAAGAAAAAAAAATGATCCTGGGGTGATGCCAAAACGTCCTCCCCCTCCCAGTGAGAAGTACCGTAAGAAGTTAAATTTTTTTTATACGTGTTGCTTGTGGGTACAGACTGCGGCGATACTTTCAAACATATCTTGTAGCCATTGTGGTTTCCTTCGCAAACTAGTCAAAAACAACCTTTTCAGTGCGCCTACAGTATTACGGAATAGTTTATTTTTCATCAACATTTCAACACGTCAGCAGTGTTTTGTGAGCGTTAGTGAAAGCACTAAGAATATGTTAAAGCACCGGTTCCCTAACTTTTTTCATATCATATTTGAGATTGAGAGTATGAATTAAGAAAATGCTAGCCTATACCTTCTGGGGCTCCGCACCGGACCCCGATGGGGTAGCTTACTGCTCTCCCCCCAAACCCCTTGCTTCATTTATAAAACAAAAACCTGCCTGAAACAAAGCTAATGAAGTGTTCGAAATTCTACCGTTGATAATTTTTGTTCATCATGCTGGTGGTATGCAAACACGAGGTACGCCATCCACCCCTGTTTTAATTTCGTCATTGATCAATGACATCGCCCCAGAAGCGTATTTAGGGGGGGAGGCATTGTGGCATGGCCTCTCCCCTTTTGAGTTTGCCTTTTCGTAAAAAAGAACAAATGGTGCCGAGTGACTGAAATACGCCAGCATCTTTTGATGGCTTTTGTAGCTTATGGCTAGGGTCAAATTCAGAGGGATGGAATGGGATGAGGAAACGCAGTGGTGGTTTGAGGAATGTGCGAACTGTGCGGTCGCACAGGCCCCCCCTAAAAGAGAAGGCCACCCCCTCAAAAAGAATCATCGCGTTAACTGCGAAAAAAACTTTTTTTATATGAACTTGAACCATGTCAATAAAATTATTTTCAGTTAGGAAGTGTCTATTTAACCGGAATTCGGCTCCCCTGCTTTGATTTTCAAACTTCAGAAACCGTTTTCCCGCTACCAAACCATGCCTTTTGCACCAGAGGAACCGTAAAACAGTTGAGTGCATGAGTGTGGCTGATGAACTGTTTTTCGGTGATGGTTTTGAGAGAGCAGAAGAACGGTTCCGGCGCTGCGAAACTGAAACTATGGCAACCGAAAATTATGCCCAAATATGGCAAAATTTTCGGTTACCGAACTTTGAAAATCGTGGTTGCGTAACCGTTTTTTGGTGAAAAAGAAGCTTCCTCGTAGTTATCGCCAATTACAAAAAGCTACTTTCACTGTGAAGACGCAGGCCCTCCCAAAAAATGAATCAACACATAAACTTCCAAAAAAAAAAAAACACTTTTCTTTGCAAACTTGAACCATATACATCATTAGAATTCGTTTCAGTTCTCCTGAATAGAAGAACCCCTTTACCTCTTTTGGAAATAAGGCCCCCCTCAAAAAGAATCCCTTTTAAAAATAAGGCCTTCCCTCAAAAAGACTCAATGCGGAAACTCCAAAAAATCCTTGTTTTTTCGTTAACTTGAACCAAACCATTAAAATTCCAAATTTAAGCTCTCCTATAAAGAACCTTCATTTTAATAAAACTTTTTGCATTGACGCACAGCACACTCAAAAAAAATCCGCTTTGAAAATAAGCCTCCCCTCAAAAAAATCAAAGCGAAAACTCCAAAACAACATTTCTCTTATTCTTAACTTGGAACCAAAGCATTAAAATTGATTTTAGTTATTCCAAATTTAAGCTCCCCTAAAAAAATCTTCATTTTATTAAAACTTTTTGCAGTGAAGCACAGCACCCTCAAAAGAATCCGCTTTGATAATAAGGCCCCCATCAAAAAGAATTAATGCGAAAACTCAAAAAAAAAAATTCTCTTTATGGTAACTTGAACCAACCCATTAAAATTGATTTTAATTATCTCAAAATTAAGCTCCCCTAAAAAGAATCTTCATTTTAAAAAAATTTTGCATTGAAACACAGTAAACAATTTGTCGGAACCATTTTTTTATCTGTAATCCAAGCTGAACCACCTCAAAGTAAAATTTGGCAATTTGTCACTAGCAGATTCAGCAATATTGCATAAAAGTTGATGTTAAATTCAATCAATGGGAGTAGCTATACCAAAACTGATTTACCGTTAATATAGCCAACTACCGTACTTCGTGGTGTACTCAAGCTACCACTATTGCATATATACAGTAAAATAAACAAATAATTCTAGGGGCGGTATACTGCTCGACTTTTGTGCACTTAAGGCAATGCGTTAACTTAATGAACAAACAAAGCAACAAAAGTTGAGCAGTATACCGCCCCAGGTCTTTAATTTTTTCTAAGTTCTGGGAGATTTTTAATGAACCCTAGCCTTGTTATAGCCTACCAATTACTGGCAATAAATGATGTTCCTACATTACATGCATTAAATGAGCTTGCTTGATTGGTGCTTCTCCAGTAACTTCCTATGAAATGCCAATTAATAACGTGCTTTAGTACCCACTACAGCAAACTTGGAATTTGGATCGCAAAAGGCCCCCCTATAATTGTCGCACAGGCCCCCCTTTGTCTAAGACCACCGCTGAGGGAATGTATTCACCTCACCAGCCTTTTTAAGCTATGTTTTTGATAATTATACAATTTTTCCATAATTTCGAACCTCTTCGATAACAATAAGCCTTAAGCCTACGCCTTAAGCACACACAATTGAAAATGTGTGAGCAAAATGCATCATACTTGGTGAAGTACACAGAATCAGGGTCAAAAATTTTAAACAAAGTTTGCCTGAAAAATGTTCAAAAAGCACTAAAATAGCCATTACAGCATGTAATATTTCAAAAATTTCTCGGGAGAGCATACCCCCGGACTCTCCTAAAGTTTTTCTGTTTGTCAATCTGCTTCAATTGGCTCTGCTGAAAAAAACTACGTTTAAAAAAAATGGTGAAATTATGCTCCCCCCCCCCCTTTAGATTTTCTTGCCACGCCACTGCATCGCCCCATGAACAATAAATACCATTTTCGCAACATTGCCTTGTTATTTGGGTTCAGAATTCAAGTAAAATCGTACACAAAAACATCCCCCCAGTAAAAACTTTCTACTTCGCACACTGCCTACGTCTGCGCGATGTCAATACCTTTTCTTTTTTAGAGAATTAAATTTTAGTACCGAGAGGGCCTGCGTCATCTCTCTGCCCCGGGGCCCGGATTTTCTCTTGGCGGCCCTGCAGGTTTGGTTTGGGTTCAACAGCCGTTTCAAATTTCGGTTCAGTTCCGGTTAAGGTTCAGATAAATTGAAACGCTTCAGTTTGGGTTCGCTTCGGTATAAAATATTTCAAAACCGGTTTATAAAGTTCCGGTTCAGGTTCGCAGTAAAAAATGGTATAATTCTAGTAACTCAATTTAAAAAATAAAACGTACAAAGCAACATTTCTTTGCATGGACAGGCCAATGTAATGCATAAAACACTTGTAGTAAAGCCAATTTCGAGATAATTAAATTGTTGCTATGCTCTGATACCGGCGGCCTATTCAATCTACAGGTAGCGTTTAATTAGTGTTCAAGCGCTTTGTTAAGTCTGTTACGCGTGTAATATGGGACCAGGCACGTCAAACGTAAAAGACTTCTTTACCGTGCATAATTTACTTGCATAAGTGACTATTATTTTGAATTCGAACCAACTTCAAAGTGACTCGAGTGACTTCACAGAGCGAGCTGCTCTTTCAATCAGTTCGGGTTCGTTAAGGTTCGCAAGTACCGTAAAACGGGGTGAATAGGAACAATTTGGAGGGTTGTTTGATCAAAACTTCAAAAATACTTGTGCAATTTTGGAAACCAAGGTGTCAAAATGAGCGTATTAATGAGAGCTACACGTTAAAACAGTCAAAATTCTAAAATTTAAGCCCATTTTAAAAACGTTTTTGAATTAGTGTTTTCTTATTCACCCCCAAAATTTGGGTTGAATCGGAACACTCGTGAAATTTAGATAACTGTTTCTCAAATTGTTAGTCAAATCTGACAATTGGAACAAATTTTTACCTGCGGTAACGATTTTGCGCTATTCTTTACCACGTGGTAATGCTGTGGAGCTATTTGGGTAGAGAAATTAGGTAAAGCAACTGTTGGCCGAATGGCTGGTGCATTGGGCTCCGAAGCTAGCTTCGCAGGTTTGATGCTCAACTTGGTCATTTCTATGATGCATGTACTTCACTACCACAAAAATCCTAAGCTGCAATTAAGTGGCTTGAAATAACAAAAAAAAAAAAAAAAAAGCAACAAATTTTAATAACATGGAATAATGACTAAAACCAACGAAAGTATGCTGCAGCTAAAAGGTTCAAATCATACACTTTTGAATCTCCAAATAGAGCCTAGTTGAAGGACAGAATAAGCTTCACGCTTTTTCAATTTTGGTGCTGATATTCGCTTCTAAAATCCAGTGGGGTAACTAGGCCTTTTTGGGGGGGCAAATGCACAAGGTCTTTTTTAAAATGCCCAGTGTCATTTTCTAGGTGTTCGTAATGCCTTAAAGCCGAGGTATAGTTTAGGAAATTTCGCGGTAATTTGCACACAATTCCTTTGTTTTGATGAACTTTAATATAGGCCTACGTAGATAACTTTGCCATTAAATACATAAAAAATGGGAATATTTGTGAAGTTTCGGTATTTTCTTGGCTTTTCAGTTTCTTTTGGAACTCACTTTAAGAGACTATTGTTTGGATCAATCTAATAGTCTGTTCTAGTCTAAATGATAATTTTGGGGACGACCTTTTACATTATAACCAGTGGCGTTGGAAGCACTTTTAAGTAGGGAGAGCTGAAATTTGTGTTACCATACCAATGTCTTGGGGGCTTTGCTCCCCAAACCCCCCTTCTTGTTTTCGCAACAACGTCAGGCGTATCATGCACTTTGCTTTAGCAAAAGTCAAATGGGAACTGCTTGATCCCCTCAAGCTTTCCTCTAGCTAGCATAATACACAGTAGCCAGATCGATGTTTGTAAACATCTTAACCTCCTTTAAATGAACGTATAGTATCCACTCAAAAGTTCCTAGTCTCAGGCTCTTAGGCAGGAGCGTATTTAAGGGGAGACATTGCGCCATGGCCTTTTAGTCTCTTAGTAAAATAGAATAGAAGTCTGTCTTTTGTCTTTTAGTAAAATAGAACAAAACGAATGGTGCCAAGTGACTGAAATATGCCAGACTCTTTTGATGGTTTTTGTAACTTAATGGCCAGGGGCGGATCCAGGGGGTAAGATGAGCGGTGTGTATCCACCTTTTTTTTTAAATTGTTATTTTTAAAATTGTTTTTAATATAGGCCTATACAGTTTTTCCATCATTTCGAACCTTTTCGATAGCAATAAACTTACGCTTTAACGCAGGGGTGTCCAACCCGTGGCCCGCGTGCCACATGTGGCCCGCGGAAAGGTTTTGAGTGGCCCGCGGACTTTTCCGAAATTACCGATATTACCAACTTAATTGCTACGTAATTTATGGTGAGCTTACATTCCGAGAAATTGTCATTTAATGTTTGCTTTCTTGTTAGTTAATTTTATTGCATCACAATGGAAATTGTTTCGCATCATATTATCGATATTGTTACGTTCACATCCTTTCCACACAATCGCGTTCGTGCTTGGTGCTTCATAAGTAGTCTTCATAAGTAGTAGGCTAACTGCACTCACTGCATGCTCTTTTTCGTTAAAAAAGTGTGCTAAAATGAATGTTTTTTTATGTGAAAACCGACCCCCTTTGCCTGCTTCGCCCCCACACCCTCGGTTGTGCCCCCCTCCTTTGCCGAATCCTGGGTCCGCCTTTGTCTGAGACGTAAAAATCTCGAATTTTTTGGTCGGAAACTGACTTAGTCGAGAAGAAAATCGTTCGATCTTGCCGAATATTGCCAAGCTTGTTAGAAAAAAACAATGCCAAACCTGACATTGAAATGTCGACGCGTAGCAAAAACTTTGAATTGACTGTTGGTACGTTTATTGTTCTTATAATTGTAAAAATACACATTTCCAAAAATAGAGCTTTAGTAGCGTCTTAGCAGTAAACACTCCGGTGGCCCGCGCAATCATTCGTAAATTGCATGTGGCCCTTTGGCCAAAAAGGTTGGACACCCCTGCTTTAACGCATAATCAAAAATGTACCATATTTGGCAAAGCACTCAAAATTAGGGTCAACAATTTTAACAAAATTTGCCTTAAAATGATTCAAAAAGCGCTAAAATAGCCATAACAGCATGTAAATTTTCAGAAATTTTTCGGGGAAGCTTATGCCCCCGGACACCCTCAAAACTTTTCTTGTTTCTCAATCAGCTTAAAATTTATTCTGCCGAAAAAAATGCAATTGAAAAAACTGTGGAAATTATGATCCCTCCTTCTGGAAATTTCTCGCTACGCCACTGCTCCTTGGATAAGCTAGCTAATTCTTATTTGATATTTTGTTGTTTCGCTGTTATTTGCACAAAAGTTTTTTTAAAAATTGGAAAAAAATTAACCGTGACACCACGATAAATCTCTAAGAGCTTTGTACACGAAGTTGCCAGGAAATCCAACAGTGTTTGCGATTTTGTTCACCTTGTCACAAAGTTGCATAAGCTACTACGTTGGTTTGATGGTACCAAAGAAAAGAAACAAATAACTAGTGACGCCATAAGAGGGGTGGCGAACCTATGCCACGCGTGCCAGATGTGGTTTCCACCAAAAACTTTTTTCAAGACTCAACATTGATATAAACAACGCATATAAACCTTAATATAAACATTTAATATGCACTCATTATGAAGGGGGCAGCTTCTCCCACAACTGTTTTGAAAAGTGAAGATATAATGGAACACGAGAAAACACTGCCCTCCCTGCCAAAACATCTTTAAGCTGAAATGAATTGCACGCGAGAGGAATCCCTGATCATGCTATTAAGGTCAAAAACAGCGTCGATATTGTCTAAGAAATTTTCACCCAAATCACTGCGTCGATATCATCAGATCTCTCAAATACGTAATCGGGATACCTGAAAAACGGAGCACTCCAGCTCCTGAGGCAGTTGCGGCACGTAAGAACAATTTCGCCTCCCTCCCCCCTGTTCCGGCCCTGGGCCTTCTCAAATTTTTTGTATGTCTGGTATTTTTATTTTATTTTGAGCACTCACGCAGTGTCAATTTAGTTTTTTCTGTTAATAATTTTTCAACAAGCCGTCGGTGCTAGCGCAGTTGTTAAAGATATCGATGCGGAAAGTTTAAGGTTCAATTCCCAGACCGGTCAAATCGGACACACTGTAGCCAATGGCTCGTCACCGTTGTGACGTTTCTTCAGGGTTGCGTTGCCCAGCAGCGGGGTCAGACCCCACTATACGTGGCAGAGAGGCCGGGGGGCCCTGGCCTTCCCCCCACTTTTTTTTCAGGGGAGCCCTAATTTGCGCGTTTATTTCTACAATAATACCTCTGCATGAATGTATTTGAAACTTAACAAACCTACCATCGAAATGGAAACCCAGGAAAGAGCTTAAATTCAAAGATGTTTTTTTTAAATATTTTATTTGTGGGGTGGGAGAAACAGAAAAAGTGTAATCTTACCAAAGCAAAAAAAATGAACTTGCGGCTAGTGAGAGTCAAATTGACGATCTTAACATAAGTTATAAAAGGCAAACCAGCGATTGATAGCATCTAAGCCAGGGCTTCTCAACCGTGGCTCTTGGCCTCCCAAAAGGACCACAGAGCACAGAGTGTTCTCTTGGCAGCCACGATGGTAGGGATCATCAATGAATTACAACAGCCTGGGACTTTTAAAGTTACACACTATAATGGCCATGGTCTTTTAGAGGTACAGTCAAGGGGCAACGGCTCAGAAAAGATTGAGAATCACTGATCTAAGCTTTTAGTATGGAAAAACCATTTTGCACTACGTTTTGAGACGAGGCGACAGGCGAGGTAGAGTAGTTGTCGTAAGTGTCGTTTACAGTAAACAATAGCAACTATACTCAAAACTAGGTCCCTCCATCAATGTATAATAAACGTCCTACTATCTGCACTGACTTTGCAGACAGTCACTCAAAAGAAATGCAGCCTACTGTATTTGTAGTGTAATTATTCATAATGCGAGGGGCGGGGCTAATTCTCGGAGAGGTGGGAGCTTTGCTTTTTTTAAACTTAATTTTAATAATTAAAAACTTATTTCTCAAAAATTCAATATATTTAATTTTAATGTTAACAAACAACCTTCAAAATCGATAAAATAAGCAGCTATCATAAAATAAAAGCGGCGGACTGTGCAAAACATCAATAGCCTAGTTTTTTAATTTTTTTGAATGTGTTTAAATTTTTTAATTCACTTTGCTTTGCTCTGCAGTGCTAACCCTAGCAATTCCTTGGCCGGCAAAATTGCTTTTTTTAGTCAGAGAAAGCAATTTTAAAACGTTTCCATTCTAGTTTTACGCATGGCGATGCGATTTATGAAGTTCTACTATTTCCCTCCGCATCTCTTTATCGGTGTAGGAAATAACGTTGAGTTGAGTTATTGATCATACCAACTTTATCTTTACGTATGCTCCAAAAACGCTTACTGCTCTCGTTGGTTCCGTGACCGCATACGTGACACCTCTATTTGAGCGCCACACGGCCACCGCGCTCTATTTTTCTACTCTTCTTTCTCCTACTGTGGCGTTCTATTAGAGCTGGTGTTCAGTTCAAGCAGTGACAGTGGTTCTCAAACTTTTTATAAAATTCGACTTTACGGTCCTCGAAGATTCTTTTCTATCACTCACGGTCCTTTATTTTTCAGCATAAATTTCCACGCAAAATCGAGTGAAGACCAAAAAAAGAGGTCATCGCATCCGCAGAATGATGTCCAATCAAGCGTAATTCAACGGGATGATTTATCAGAAATCTGCGACCTTTTTGCGGTCCCCCTAAAACTGCTTAGCGAACCCCAAGGGGACCGCGGTCCCCAGTTTGAGAACCACTGAGTAAGAGGACGGTGCTATATTTTTGTCTAGCTGGTCAGAATTTTGGGAAAATATTTAATTAATGAAAAGAAAAAACTTATAACAAAGTTAACATTTAACCTTTAAAGAAAAAAAAGCATCTACCGTAACACAGTTACTGATAAGCAGGGCGTCGAACCGAACCGAAACTTAAACCGAAAACTCGTATTAAACGCTTCCTTTCGTTAAACTCGAAACAAACCGTAACCTTAATAACTTAATAGACGTGAACCTAAACCTGAACCTGAACCCAAGGTCATTAAAATTCTTGAACCTTAACCGGATTTGAACCAGGGCATCGAACCGTTTGAAATATCGCTCCGGTTTAGGTTCCGTTAAAATTACTTTTAGCGGTTTAGGCCTACCTCCGGTTCAGGTCTTTCGTCGTTTGATTTTGCAGATTTAGTTCCGGTTAAAATTGAAAATACTTTAAAGTATCGGGTTCAGGTTCGATTGTGGTTCGCAGAAGCAAAAATTTAAAGGTTTAAATGCGGTTTGGGTTAAAAATTTAAAACAATCAATTCAACTTATAGGTTCTGGTACACAGCTACAGGCGCATTTTTTTCGAAAGTACAGTACCTAGCCTATTCTATTTAGGCTGATTGTACTTTTTAAGATGCTATTGTAGCTCATAAAGGATGTCCTCAGCGGCAGAAATAACCTCAGATTAACTTCAGATGTGCTTAACTGCTGTTATAGCCTCCATAACAATCATTCTTAGAAAAGAAAAATATTCAAAAGAACAGACACGATTTGCGTCTCAAATGCTTTTTCAGTCCAAACTTGCACTCCGGTCTGGGTTTGGGTTAGACAAAAATTATTTCAACGGTTCAAATCCGGTTAAGGTTCAAGCGTTTGGATAAACTTGGGTTGAGGTTCAGGTAAGCTTCATCTCTATTAAATTATAAAGGTTACGGTCGGTTCGGGTTCAGTGAAAGGAAGCAGTTAATACGGGTTTTCGGTTTGACGCCCTGGTTTGTACTGTTAAAATAGTTTTTGTCCGACCTAAAGCCAGACAGGAGTGCCTTTTTGGGACTGCGGATGGTTTCGTTTGACTTCACTCGGCGCGTTTGTGTTGCAATCCTACATCATAATGCTGAAAGCAGTGGTGAAATTGGGCCGGAGCGCGCCGGAGCTCCGCCCCAAACTTCTACACTACCACCGTAGCGCGAGCTCCGGCAGTTCCTGGGACAACAAATGTTATTGGATCGATCAACCGAATCACTTTGTGATGCTAAGTAATTGTCGCATTAATATCCCCCAGTCTTTCACATCACGACCGCAAGGCTTTTACAGGTGCATTATTTGCTGAAACCGAAATTTTAAACTTGTCGATCAATGTCAAAATACTTTGTGAATGGGAGTAAAGTAGAACAAATACTGGACTATCAGACGTAAGCCTACTGCTCTCTTGCTCACCGGCAAGGACTAAGAAGTGAGTAGTTGAGGTACGGTACCTTATATATGTGACGAGCGTATTGCATGAAACAGAAGGGTTTATTTATTTGTATTAACACAAAAATAACAGGATTTTTTATACGTAGCACTAAAGATATGCTTAAAGTGGGATGTTGTGTAATGAAGCAATAGGAATAGGCGAAGTCTTAATCACTAATGCTGGCGTTTTTGCCTTTAAATTCTCAGCTTCTTTTCTGAATTCAGCTTAAATTCTAAATTCTAAGCTTTTTGATATCATGCTCTATAACCATAATCCGGAGTGTGCTCATTGTGCTGAGCATGAAAGGAACGACGGGTTGGAAGTTGTGATAGAAAACATAATTCCGTGTCAAGATTTCGTTACCGATATCGCGATTATTGTAAACAGTTATTTTTATAGCCGCTCAAAAATGCTCATCACCGAGCAAAAACATGGTCGAACAGGACCACTATTAGTTTTTTGATAAGGATTCGGTTAACCTAAGTTGCGAGTTTCTGCTTTCATACCGATATGCACTGCCAAGCCGTGATATGTTGCTTGATAGCTTCGCCGCGTCATATTGCCCGAAGACCGACAACTTTGACCCTTGCAATTATTGCTTCTACTGTTTTTTTTTGTGATGCTCGGAGTTGATTCTCAAGGAGACTGAGTTCGATACTCCGTCGAGTCACACCAAAGACTTTAAAAATAATATTAACAGCTACTCAGCTTAGCGCTCGGCATCGTGGGTAGTGTGGAGAATAAAATGGGTTAAAACATACCTTTTCCTATGAATTACTTTAGTCCTGGCGCTACAAAACCTTGGTAGTCATAAAGCGCCTAAAAACAACCTAATATTCCATTTCGTTCTCTGCAAACCGGAGAGCTCCGGCACTTCTAACTTACCAATTTCACCACTGGCTGAAAGTTGTTGTTGGAGGGCGAAAGCAACACTGCTGCAGCTCCCAAGTGATGCATGGAGGTTTACTGCTTCATTACTTTGTAACATCGATTGATACAAGAGTAAATGCGCTAAAGGAAAAGTAAATGTTTTAATCAACGATATAGGCTATTGCGTGATTTAGACCAGAATCGGATTTTATATACGGTGGAAAAGAGTCGAATAATTTTGAAGTTAACGTGAAGTTATTTCTGCCGCTGAAGATGTCCTTTATGAGCTGCCGTACAATGGCATCTTAAAAAGTACAATCAGCTAAAATACAATAAGTGCTTTATTTAAATGCGCTTGTAGCTGTTAACCAGAACATAAGTCGAATTGACGGTTTCTAATTTTTGAACCCAAACCGAATTTGAACCTTCAACTTTTTGCTTCTGCAAATCAGAACCCAATAATTCAAGGCATTTTAAATAATAACCGGACGAAACCTTCAAAATCAAACAACAAAAAATCTGAACCGGAGGTAAACCACTAGAAATATATTTTGTGGAACCTAAACCGGAGCGATATTTCAAGCGGTTCGATGCCCTGCTGATAAGTCATCAAAAATTCAATGAGGAAAATCAGATGATCCGTTCTTGTGTGCCCGTCCTCGTCATTTTTAACGCAGTCACATTCCCTTGTAGTGGCGTTACAGGTGGTGTTCAATTAGAGGGTGGCAGTGGCGTAGTCACGGGGGGGGAGTTTGGGGGTTACAACCCCCCCATTGAGCCTCAAATGACGTCATACTTCTTTTTCTGATAATTATTTCGAGATGCTCGATACGTTGTCATTGGAATTGTCACGATGGCAAGAATTACGTAGCGTTGTTTCCTGAGTTTTGTTCTTTGCCGTTGTCCTTAATGAAGCAATGACGCAATTTTATTAGCAGGGCAGTGCCGCTTCTGTACATGCAACTGCCCGTGGCCCCTCAGATCTTTAGTTGAAAAAAGGCTAAACGATTTTAAGCAAAAATGATGTACGTACTGCAGCTCAAAAAAGAACTAAATCACTAACATTTGAATATTGTTTTACCAGTTTCACCAGAAACTCATTTGACTTCTTTACAAAAATCGGGCCTCAACTGCCTTCGGTATTTCTGATTTAAAACATCTCTGTTAAAATTTAAGGCCATCTTTTGTTATTATAGGCTTACAACCAGGGGCGGATCCACAAGGGGGTGTGAGGTATGCTGCGTATGCATTCCCCCACAAGCCATTTTCAACAATGTTTTGGATAAAAAAATTTTGCCCTAATTTTGAACCTCTTCATAACAATATGTCTTAGTCGCCTTAAGCACGCATAATCGGAACTGTGCGAACAAAATGCATCCTATTTAGTGAAGCACTCAAAGTTGGGGGCCAAAAATATCACAAACTTTCCCTAAAAATTGTTCAAAAAGCACTAAAATGGCCATTGCAGTATGTAAATTCTCAAGAAGTTTTCAGGGGAGCAAGCCCCCGGACCCCTTAAAGTCGTTTTTGTTACCTAAGTTGCTTAAAATTAAATCTGTCGAAAAAAACTACGCTTGAAAAGTGACAAAAATTGATGTACCTTCCCTGAAAAAAAGTCTGAATACGCCCCTGACATGAAAACATTTTCAAAAGGGTTATTTAAGCCCGTTTCCGGGTCTAAACATCTTTGTATTTACTGTAGTTAACATTCAAACTGATTCAAAATTACATCTACCCCACCAAAACTTACTGGATCCGCTCCTGTATACAACGTATGGTCAAATGAAATGTCGTTTTCAACTCCCCCCCCATTGCAAAATCTTGGCTACGCTAGTGGAGAATGGCACTCTATTTTTTAGTCCTTTTCCATAAGTGGCGCTCAGCTCAAACAGAGGCTTTACGGACGGTTATGATATTTACAGTTGTGTTTGGGTAGCTCAAATAATAAACTTTAGCTACACAATTACCCTGTCCACATGTCCAATTTATATGGGCTTTGCCTTAGACCAACGGTCCTTGGTTCTGGTTTCAGCATCACAATTAAATTTTTGATGTCATATTGTGATGCAGAAACTAGAAGCATGAACCGTGGGTCTGAAGCCCAGGTAAACTGAACATGTCACAATAATTGTCACATGTGGACGGGCTGAATGTGGGTTGTAGGCGAAGGCAGTGATGAGCACGATAAACCTTTGTGTACTAAAGCGATAACGATAATCGATAACATCAAAAGAGCCCTGGGCGATACCGATAATCGATAAATCTCAATTTCTTAAAGCGATATTGGTAATCGATAAATTTTTCCGATAAATGTTGCGGTAAATTTTTAATGTGCTTGACAAAGTTTTTTTTTGTAAGGCGAATTGCAAAAATGTTTTTTCCAGATTTTTCAAGAAAAGAGAGCAGTTCACGGACTCTGCCGTGAAATTAAACAAAACAAAGAGATAATTTTTTAAAATTACAAGTTTTAATGGACACCGCGTGTTTTCTCCATAGGACCAACTCACTAACTTTAAAGTTTAAACACTGCGTGCATAAAAAATCGTTTATCGCGATAATTTATGGGCGATAACAAAATATATAACAAAAGCGATATCGATAATCGATAAATCTAATTTATTTTGAGCGATAACGGTAATCGGTAATATTATCGCCGATAAATTATCGCCGATAAATGCCCATCTCTGGGCGTAGGAAACCTGGATATTGCTTTTGGTCCCCCCACTTTAAAATGCTTCCGCCATCGCTGGGCCTCAGCTCTCGTTACCACGTTTCGGTACTACATAGAGCATAACGAAACAAGTATAATGAAGATTTGATTCAATTTTTTTCAAACAATTTTTGGGTGCAGCCATAGTTACTGCAGTCTTGCAGATACGCCGCATTTAAAGCAAAGCATACCAGAAAAGTTTGACTACCAGTAGGCCTATTGTTGCACCGCATATCGTAATGAAAGTTTTTCGAGATTAAATTAGAAACATGGACAGACCAGAAAATGCATGATAGCAATTGCGGCAGGCTCCGCACGAAGAAAATTTGGTTTGTGTCTGTTTCTTTTTTGTGCAACTGTCGAGTCGAGGGGGTGGGTGTTGGCTGTTGACAGTGAGTGTAGTCCATGCCAACAGTTCAGTTTTATTAGTTTGTTATTATGTCTTGGACTAATTTTTTCCCGAGGAAAGGGTACGGTACTGCCCTCTGTTGGTCAACGCATGCTAGTTAAAAAAAATAAGGTAGGACCCTAATTGGCAGAAATAAGGCTTGCCGGCTTTAAACACTCGGTTTATAGTATCATATTACAAGCAGGCTACTGAGCTAAACTGCAGTTCCTGGATTTCAAAGCACAATGGCAAATCAGCAGGCTACTTCAATACCTAAAAAAAATCAAAATTATACCGGTACGCATTTATGCGTCGAAGCGTGTAACGAGTGGCGGGCCCATCTCCGCGACTTAAAGCCTGCTGGGCTACACAGCTCTGAAGAAACGTTGCAGCGGTGGCGAGGCGTTGACGACACTGAGCAAATTTGACCGGTCCGGGAATCGGACATCAGACCTTCCGCACCGACAGCCTGTGCGCTTAGCAACTGAGCTAACGGCTAGTTACTTCAATACCGGTATCTTACTTCTAAAATAAGCGAACTCTTTATCTGTATCGTGCTTTTCCGCAATACTGCTCTAAAGCAATCGCCTACTCTGATTCACCGAAGAGGCAGTCCAAACAACCTTTTCATCATGAATTTATTTGCAACTTTCATATGGATTATGATGCAGGCCTAACCAGTAACAATAGCAGCCTAGCCGTTAACAAGAAAGAACTTTGGTCACAGAAATGCAGCTGAAACGACCTTCCTGAGTCTTAGTTCAAATTCTGGTACCAATTATCAGCATTTGCTAACAAGTAAAAATTTATAAAATTTTTTGAAATTTCGGGGGGGCGGACCCCCTGAGCGCTTCCCATAAATCCGCGCAGGGCCCCGGTCCCCCCTGCCTGCGCCACTGGATCAAAACACCTGTTTTGTTGCCGCTGTTGCATATTTTAGACCAGAAAAAAGCTAACCCTGTGGACCATGTTGCAGTGAAAACTTGCGTGATCGTTTGGAATGAGAGAAAATTAAGCTTACTGAGGACTTTTGAAAAATCATCACCAATGTACCAAAATAGCAAGCGGTCCTGGCACTAATGGTTGGTTTTGAAACAATAAGTTACGGAAGTTGTCAAGGTCAAAGATCGTGTTAAAATCCACTTTTTATCTCTAACGTATCAATGATTTTTCCCAAAGACCCCAAGCATTCAAAATAATTTAAACTGCTCTATTTGCTGATAATAGCGGTACGTATCGTGGGCCTACCATCCATCTCTTAAAAAAAACTAAGAAAGATTAACGTTTTCGATGCTTTGAACAAAGTTTTGACGCAACGCACATTAAAAAAAATATGCGGTAGGCTAGTTTTCTATCATACCTCTGCGATAACACATCAAAATTTTTAAATGAATTTCTTGTATGTTGCCTCTTCGGCCTGTAAAAACGCAGCTTAGATGTTTAATCAAGCACAGATAGGCTAAACAATAACGTCTTATAAGCGTATTCGTCATTTATGTAAAATTATAATAAAAAACAGTAGGGCAGTAGCAACAGCTACAGTTAGGTTTACGTCAGCGACGTTGCGTCGCCGTGTTTTGCGATTGCCTTTTTTCCCTGTCTCGTGACTTTATGCGTTTGTTTGCGTTGCAACGCCTTTTCTATGATCAGCCGACTGGAGTGCACGTTAGCGATTGATTGGGGCTGAATTGCGGATTTACTGTTTGCATTTGATTGTTATTTCAATGCATTCATTCAATCTCGACACCACGCTGCAGTGCTGTGGGAACTACGACAGGGAAAGACAAGCACTGCCCGTAACCCTCAGTCTAGGGGTGAGCAGAGGAGAAAAGAACACGCTGGTCCTTCGTCTTACCCACGCGGGCCAACTCAAGTGCAACAGGGCTACCATGTGGTTTCATTCGGCCCCATAGCCTAGTACGGTTTCATGCGGTCGCATACAGCTCTACTAGCCTATACGGTTCCATTCGGGTTCATTCGGCTCCATATAGGGCCTACCAAATGCAGTCCCATACGGTCTCATTAATAGACGTTATGCGGCTCGATTCGGCCCCGCACTAGCTGCTCCTTTTGTGGTTCCATAAGTCTCCATCCGGTCCCATATGTAGGTACCATGTCGTTCCATTTGGCTCTGTTTGGTTCCATATTTATGTATCATGCGGTTTCATTCTGCCCATACGGCACCATACGTTCCCATATAGAGATAAGATTACGCTGTTCCATTTGGTCTGGTCTGCTCCCATACAGTTCCATCCAATTCCATTCGTTCCTTTGCGGTCCGCTTGTGGTTCCATACAATCCCATACGATTTCATGTATAGGTGCCATGCAAATTTATTCATCCCCACACGGTTCCATGCAGTCCCATTCGGTCCCTATATACTGTAGTTTCATACAATCCCATGCGGTCCCTTACGTTTCCACCTGGTCCGTAAGGTTCGGTACGGTTCCATGCAGTCCCATTTGGTCCCTAAATAGTTTCATCCAATACCATGCGGTCCCATACAGTTTTTAGTTCTACAGGCAACCGGCCTGTGCTAGATAACCGGCGTACCAGCAGAAAACTATGGTACCAGTATGTGCATTGCGCAGTGCGTGTGCCAGTATGCCTAGCAATCTTACAGAAGCCATAAAGAGTGTACCTAGCTGTACCGGTACCAACAATTTTGAAAAGTTATACTGCAGTACTAGTCTATTGATATTGTTTGAGCTAGGCCTATCTAGCATATCAACTAGGCAACTAGCATACCGTACTGGTAGTGGTACCTAGTAAGCATTGATACCGGTACCTGGTAGCGTGCAGTACCTGGTAGGCAATGGGTATTGCTGGTAAGCTTTGACTTATAAATGCAGGATGGGATGCTCTATCTGTCTATTGTGATCTGCTACCCTGTATGGTACTCATGCCAATGCCCAGGTGAGGAACGGTACCAATACCAGTACCAATATCAATTGCTTAGGATTGTCAGAATTTTGAATTTCTGAAGTTCTCCCTTGGCCATATCTACAGATCTACCGTAGTCTAGTTTTCCTCAACTTCAATAAAAAGATAATAGCCAATATATTTGCAATCATTTCACTAGCGTTTGGGTAAAAACTTATACCATCATCAGTGTAAAAAACTAGGCCTACATGGGCACTAGGCTAGAATTAACCTGTTAACAGCACACAGGCACAAGAAGGAGATTATATTGACTAGTCTACGGCATAATCATGATGACACAAGCAGAGTATTTGGGATTTTAATAAATAAAAGTAACGTGGTGAAATATATTCACTTTCACGGTAGAATGGCAGAATGGGCCTATTCACTAAAGGGGTACCGGTAGGCCTATTCACTAAGGCTTATTCATGCCTAGGCCTTTTCACTAAAGGGGTAGAATTACCGTACTAGAATATATCAGTATATTCTATGCAGGAAAATGAATTACCGGTACTTGTATCAGCCCCATGTTTGTTTAGGGTTAGGTTCAGTTATAGCTAAATTTGGTTAGGGTCAGGTTCAGGGTTATAGGTTTGTTTAGAGTTGGCAGCCAAAAGTCAAAATTTGTTATGGTACATAAAGCATCAACAATTGGCAAAAAATTCAGGTACAAGAATCGACAATCAGCACTACATAAATCAGGGTTTGTAATAAACTCAATTGCTCATGCGGACAGTCTTACTTTAGACAAACCAAAAGAATCTTGAATAACTAGAATCAACGACCACTGGCCATAAGCCAAAAAATTTAACTAATAATGAAACAGATGTCTTTTAACGAATCCTACTAAACGCAGCAAAGGACTAAAACATCGCCAAGGACCTCAAATTGATGTACTAAACTCCGCAAAGTATGACAAAGGACTTTAAAACCTTCACCCTAATTTAAAGTCTTCTGTCGTTTTTTGTTATGGTATCGTATGATTCCAAATCCTTTGTTGTTCTTTGCGGTGTTTAGTAGATCAATTTAAGGTCCTATGTCATTCTTTGCGGTGTTTAGTACATCAATTTGAGGTCCTTTGTCATCCATTGCTGTGTTTAGTAGGATCGTCTCCCAACACTTGAAAAATAATGCGGACCATATATACCATTAATTTCCACTCCTCCAAAATACTAGCTCATAGCAACAGCATCTGGAAACTCTTCGTCAAAGAAACTCTGCTCATCCAAAATCTTCAACCCAAATTGAATATAGACGATTCTTCCTACCCCATCTACCTATTTAATATTTGGTTCAGTTTTTCGCGCAGTCGCAATATTTATGTACAGGCCTAACTCGCGATTAGTAACTTGTTAAATTAATCTTTATACTGTTCAATTATGTAACAGTGTGACTTGTTCAATTAATCCTACTACGTCGTCATGAACTTACTGTGAAATGTACTAAATCACCCAAGCTGAATTTATATTTGCATTTTTTCTGTAAATACCCCGTCTGTTTTGAATTCTTTGCCTGAAAGTGTTGTATGTGCCTATAGCTTGTCAGCATTTAAATCTAAATCGAAGAAATTTGAGTTGCATAGTTTTGTCAGCCTGATTTTCTGAAGTTAACAGCATACTGTGTATATGACTTTGTCTGCTCGCTTTTTCCTTCAATTTTTGTTTTTTAAGCTTTGAGTGTAAACTAAAATGCTGTTTTGTATGAGTATTTTACTCTTCTCTATGTATAAGGGTGCATAAGTGTGAACCCTGCACCATTGTGTGTTTTTTTTTTAAATAAGCTAATAAATAAAAAATATGCGTTTTTTTCATGCTTGTATGACTTAAGTAATCCTACAGTGTTTGAATCAGGTATTACCGTGTTTAACCACTATATTCTCACTGCTAAACTTTTTTCTCCAATTGCATGTAATTTTTTTTCTACCCTTTTACTTTTATTTATTCAAATCCCAACTACTCTTTTTATGTTGTCATAATTATGTCGTATGAAAAATAATTTCCTTCTTGTGCTGTTTATTCTTGCCTAGTGCTCCAGTAGTTTTTTACACTGATGATGGTATAAGTTTTTACTGAAATGTTTGTGAAATAATTGTTAATGTATTGGCTATTATCTATTTATTAAGGTTGAGTTCTAAAACCCATCTTAATACTCCTAGTTTTCCTCACTGTACCGTTTTTGTCGAGCAGTTGAGCGGTTTGATTTTTGATTTCTTCATTTTATCCTCCTGTCACGAAAAAGTGACAGAGGTGCTATGCATAGGATGAATCCAGACTCGCATAGGAGTGCCCATGTTTTCGAGTTTTCTGCTTGAATTTTGCTTCTGACTTCTTCAATTTGCTGCTGGTCAGATTCCACCAAGCAGAGATAATTGTCGTAAAGCATCCTATCCAAGGATGCCACAAAGAGGTTTTGATAGGAGTTGAACCACAACCTTCTCTACGGTTCCTGTTTCAGCTCATCTATACCCTGTCCACATGTCCAATTTATGTGGGCTTGATGCCATAATCACATTTTTTAATTATGACATCAAAAATTTAATTGTGATGCAGAAAGCCCACATCAATGTGGTCTTAAAGCCCACATAAATTGGACATGCGGACACAGTACTGGTCTACAGTCTACTGGCTCTAGTACTGTATTTCTTTCTTACAGTATTTCTTAGCTGATGTACTGAGAAGACTACCTCTAGATCAAGGGTCTCAAACACGTGGGCCGCATGCGGCCTGCAAGAACGGAACATTTTGTACAGCTCGTGATAAATTTCAGGATCTCTAAGTAATTGACAATTTAAATGTCAAATAACTTTTTTCAGACACAATGAAGTAAAATTCACTCTAAAATTGCTTCTAAACCTGAACTTATCAAACTTCACAGTCCCTGTAGTCTAAAATAATTATTAGCGTACTTGTGTTTATCTTTCGTTGTATTCTTATTGTGTTTTCATGGTGAATTGCGGCCCTCAGGTATTTTACACATCCTTATTTGGCCCTCAGAGCAATTTGAGTTTGAGACCTTTGCTCTATATGTAGATCTGTAAATGCCATTTCCAGTTTCCTCTGTCCACATGCCCAGTTTGAGTAAGGCCTATCAAGTTTTTGATGTCACAATTGAAAACTGTGATTAGATTATGACATCAAAAGTTTAAGTGTACATGTACTATAACAAATAGCAGAACGCTCATGACTTTGTTCCACTTGAACTGGACATGTGGACAGGGTAATTATATGCTAGTACTCTTTGATGTTATATCTGTTAAAGTAATATGCTTAAAACAACGTTTGATTTTACAGTTTATAGTTCACTATTGCATCACAAGTCATCTGTGAAATCACAACAGAAATAAATTGAATTAAAAACTCAGCAGAGAAAATTCGGCTACGCTTGGCAAACTCCAAGCGGCAATAGATATTCAGGGAGCAATAGCAATCCCTTGTTGTTTGGAATAGGAACCTTTGCCTTTTTGGCTTTTGCTAATTTTGTATAAAAAAAAAAAAAAAAATCCCAGGTTGGTCAAATAGTAGTGCTTACCAAGCGAAACGATGGATTACCAAAATCTAATTTTTGCAAAAGAATACTTAACTCACGGTGCAGTTTTTCCACCAACTTGACCATATGCAGTGCTTTCTACTCACCCAATGCTAAAAGTCTTAATGTTTTGGTTACAACAAATATAGAAATATCATGGTATGCATGCATGCATGCAGCCCTATTTCTGGTGTCCATCCTTCTTAGCTCAATTGTTAAGAGAATGCTATCTGTGCAGGAGGTCTGGAGTTTAAATCCCAGGTTGGTCAAATTGGACACGGTGTCGCCAATGGCTTACCCACGCTGCAACCTTTTTCAAAGCTGTTTTGCCCAGGTGCCAAGTGGTGGAGATGGGCCCCGCACCTTTCTACAAGCTTTCAGCGCAATACCACAGATATAATGAAGATTTGATTTAATCATATTTATGCTCTTATTTGACCAATTACTCTCTAATACTTATCTGAATGAGAGTTATCAAATTTCTAAAGGTAAAATTTATTTCAGGTATCATAAGGTTCCGTTTATTATACAAAATTAATTTTTGAAGTGTTATGGTTGAAAATCAGCGTTTTCTAACTGGTGGTAGTGAAATTGTCAATTTTAACGTATCTATTGGCATGATGTCTCAAAATGGTACCATGTCAGATGACCCAAGTGATGCTGAGGCTGGAAGTGCTTCGGATTACATTTTAATAGCTATGATAATAGCAATGATGCTTTGCATGGCAGTATGTTGTTTGTGCTTGTTCTGTCGTTCTTCAGCTCATTTTACCATTTGTGGATATAACTGTGATGTGAATGATCGTAATGCATCAGTTGCATTGGATGATGTTAGTGAACTCCATGAAGTCGTACCTCTAACTCCTGCAACAGTAAATACGTACAATTTACCAGACATTGAGAGTAAGCTCAAGTCAGACCCCCCTCCTCCTCAATACAATGAAGTGGCTGGTACAACTATGTTAGATCGATTTAAATGGAGAAGCAAAAGAAAAACAAATACAAATGACACTGCAAATGATGAAAATGCACCTAATAAATCTGATGAGATGTCACGTAACAAAAGCAAGCGATCTGACCGACGTGGTCGTTTAAGTCGTACATTTCATAGAAGTTCAAGTAATCAACAAACTCGTGCGGCTCAAAAAACAGCGTCTTTGAAAGTTCAACAATCCAAAGGGCATACAAAATCATCTTCACTGCAACATAGTGCAAGCGATTGTGTTATTTCAATACCTAAAACAGTGTTGGAAGAAGCCCCTAAGAGTATTCAGGAAGCTACAGCGACGATAGTTGCTGCAAAAATAGAAAATGAAAATGTGGAAGCTAATATGAAGAGATTGTCTCAAAATTCAAAAGAAAGTAAAGATCCAGGCCCAGATTTATACGATGATGAAGTCTTTATGTAGTTTGTTAACCTACATCGTGCACTGACATTTTGTGAATTGTGAATCATAATTTTAATTCTGTAGTTATGGCGTGGTGCTTATCTATTAGCTTGAACTTGAATTGTGAATGTACGGAACTTTTGTTGATAGCTATCTTGTTGCATTGGCTTTGTGATTGTACTTCAAACATTATCCTAGATTTCTTTTTTATTGAAGTCTATCAATAGGAACAGTCTGATATATTTCTGCTGCTTCTAATTGTTTTCTGCTGGGTATGCTGGTACCAAGTCATGATTTTTTTGGCATAAGATTAGTCGACTGAACCGCCTTGGCGTTAAGACAAGGTTTAAGAGTTTAGTGTTAGACAAGGTTGAGGTGTTTCAATGCTGATTTGGTCACACTGAGTTTTCCTATGCCAAATAGTTGTGATACATTCTCTCTGTTACAGTTAACAATGCAGTGTTATTTGTAATGCACAATACAATGTATCCCAGAAACTTGTGACTTCAGGTAAGGTTTGGTTATTTTACATGACTTACACAAAACGTGCTTCCAAACATTAATTTAAAGGGCTCGGACCGGTTGTGAAATGCTAGGAATAGGCAAGTGTTTTATTTTATCAAGCATGAAATTCTAAAAAAATTCAATTTCAACTTTGATTATTCACGTGGAAAGTTCATGTACTCAAAGATTTCAATTCAATAAGTATATATATATATGTGTGTTTAATTGCTTTTCCATACTACCTTCACGTGAACTGTTGGAGATGCCAAACAGTGTTTTCACAGTACACGACAACTGGCCGCCGCCAACTGATCGCGAATCAACTGACCACCGCCAACTGACCGCCAGGACAACTGACCACTGCTACAACTGACTGCCGAAAACACCTAATTTGTTATCAAGAACTTTCGCCAAGTGGAACTTACTAACTCTAACTAACTGAACCTAACCCTAATCGAAGCTAACCCTAACCAAAGCTAACCCTAACCGAAGCTAACCCTAATCAAAACTAACCCTAACCGAAGCTAACCCTAATCGAAACTAACCCTAACCGAAGCTAACCCTTCCCGAACCTAACCCTAACCGAACCCAACATTGACCGAACCTACTCCCCGCTGTGAGCCTGTTTTCGAGCCTTGTCAAATTATTCAGTGCACGAAGCGCATTTTCACTACGATACAGCGCACAGAGCTGTTTTTCGCCGTCAGTTGTCGTGGCGGTCAGTTTACATGGCGATCAGTTGTCCTGGCGGTCAGTTGACGGCGGTCAGTTGACTCGCGGTCAGTTGTCAGTGTTCGGTGTTTTCATTGATTGGTATTTGCAAAACTGTAGGATCCTGTTTACAAGGTTAAATTAATTTGCTTTCACAGATATGGCGAAGTTTTGCCAACTAACTTAAAGCAGTGTATGCAGTGACTTTTTCTCCTTTTTTTGAATGTTGCATTTAGTTTTTGCTTGCTTTTTTTCTTTTGCACTTTGATTAATTATGTGTAACTATGAAATGCACAATTTTGTATCGAGACAGCTATTGCAATTTTGTTTCAAAATTGTAATCAGTGATTTGCCTTTTTTTGAATCTAAATTTTGGTTCAATATATCTACTGTACTGTAGTGCCTATGTATTATTATTTTGACTTCACGACCAACATAAATACTAGATTGTATAGCTTGTGGTAAAAAGTTACGTCTCTTGAGCATGGATTAAAAAAGTAAAAAACAATTTAGTGACTCTGTACTGATACTCTTTAAGTTATTTTTAAATGTCCCATAATAAGCCTTATTTGTGAATGCTTCCTCTGACTTGACTCGTCAAAAGCTTTTTTGTGTCTTAAATGAAGCAGTTTTTCTGACTACAAGTTTTCCAAAATGTCAAATCACCTGCTGATAATAGTCGTGCCTTTTTCAATTGCTGGTATATATATATATATATATCCTTAAATTTATAGCTGTACTAGCTTTAGGATATACCTTTGGTTTAAACTAATTGTTTTGAGCCTTGACATTCTAAGTTTGATCTTCAACATACTGAATCTCCTGCAAATATGTAAAAGTTTGGTTTAGACTGGAAAATAATATTAAAATTCAGGCTTGCTTTTAAACAAGTCTCTTTTGAGCAAGCACATAAAGTTTTAAGCAATTTTTCAACGCAATTAAGTTTGGAAGGTACTGATGGAGTTTTTTTTATTTAATTGGTCGGTATTTGCATAAGCTAACGTGTTTAAGGCTCACTTTGTTTAGTGCATTCGAAATTGTAGGAGATAACGTTATGCATTTGGTAATACATTGTGTTTCTATTTTGAAAAATTAATAATATGCTTTTGATATTCGTGTAGTTTATTATATGATCAAATTATGTAGCCTTTTTTTACGTTTTAATTGCTTGGTATGCAGTCTCTTTTGTGTGACAAAGAATATATTTTTTTTGTTGGACTAAAGTAAGACTATAAAGCTGCTGGTACTTCAATTTTTTTTCATTCCTGGTACCTAATGACTTCCATGAATGTCCAAATTTTGTCTTGTTCTTAGTGACTTATGTTTCAATTTGGTTTGATATAAATTGTTCTAGCTAATATGCTGTTTCATGATTGTGATGCTTTTTAGTAAACGTTAATGTTTGTCGAAAATATTCTTGTTGAAATATGCTAAACTTGAGGTTAAGTCATTGGCACTTGACAGCTATAGAAATAAAATTAATAAGCTATAGAAAATTAATTTTAGTGGGCTTTAGGCTCGAGGTTCGTAGGTCTAGTTTTTGCGTCATAATCAATTTTTCGATGTCATATATAAAAATAGTGGTTATGACATCAAGAAATTGATTATGATAAAGCCCACTAAAATCAAACATGCGAACAGAGCAAATGTTGGCCTTCGGATATTGAAATTATTCTCTGTTCGAAGGAGTTAGTGAAGTGGGATGTTCATCAGTTTGAAATAGTTTCTAGCGCTGAAACTCATCAAATATGGAATCAATTAGCTTAAAGGGGAAAATAAGGTCAACGTTATTCTTTTCTTTGGTGACGTTTTGACAACATAGCTTCAGCTGTCATCATCAGTAATGTGCGGTTGGCAGTACGAAATGGCGAGAACTGGAATTTTTTACTCTTTTAACTTCTAATTGTTAAAAACGTAGCTTCACACTGAGCAGAATAATTTTGTTTTATATGCTTTGTTGGACTTGCTATAATTTCACTCAATTCAATGTAAATCACTTGTAAAGCTGATACACATTTTTTATGTTGCTGTGTCTTACTCTAGCTCTACCTTTCGTGTATTGTTTGTTATTAGGCAAGTATTAATATGTTCTCATGTTCTTTTTCGACTGGGCAACGATCAGAGGTGTCTGGAGACTCCTTGAGACTCCGAATCCAGTCCTGCTTTAACTTCGCATTGTCAAGTTCTAATTTAGACCAGAATTCAAAACTTTTACTCTTGGTTTGAGTCCTGTTTCTCAAGTCAACAAGCATGATTTCCAGTTCAGGTTTATGTTGGCGTTTGAACTGGCCATTCTGGCTCCAATTCCAGATCCAATTTTAACGTAAAACGAAGTCCAGTCTAGTAAAATTATTTCGACTTGGATCCTGAACTCCTACTGTAGCAATTCAATGGTTAAGATCATTTTCTAGTTTTTCTGTTTTTAGAAATCGTTACGATGCAAAAAGCCCGTAAAAATGAACATGAGGACGAGAAAACCAGTAGAATGATTAAAACTGTTGGTGTATGCAAATTTCGTCTTATGAATTGCCTTTCTGTAATTTGAGTATTTTGTATTGAAAATGCACAGTTTTGTTTATTAATGTGTTCAATTTTTTTGAAATAATGCGTTAGTTCTGTACAAATTTTGTATCATTAAAAATAATCAAAAACTGTTGTTCAATCTGTAATTGCGAAGTGTTAATTTTAATGCAGTTATTTTTTGTCATTTCAGATAGTATGGTAGTAGTGTAAAAAATGGTTTTTTACTTTACCAGTACTTTATCTGGCAAGCAATATACAATATACATGGGTATAGATAAGTTCGAAAACGAGGATTTGATTAAATATGGCTGGCCAGAAGATGTTTGGTTTCATGTTGATAAAGTTTCATCTGCGCATGTTTATTTAAGGTTACAATCTGGACAAAGTATTGATGATATTCCGGCAGAAGTGGTGTCTGATTGTGCTCAATTAGTCAAGGCAAATAGTATCCATGGAAATAAAATGAATAATATTCAAATAGTTTATACTCCATGGGCAAATTTGAAAAAAACTGGAGATATGGCAGTGGGTCAAGTTGGTTTTCATAAACAGAAAGAAGTTAGAACTGTTCTTGTAGAAAAAAGAATAAATGACACTGTAAATAGATTGAATAAAACTAAAGTAGAAAAACATCCCGATTTAATGCAAGAAAAAGAAGATCGTAATAGACAAGAAAGAAACGAAGCAAAAAAAGTAATGCAAGAACAAAGACAAAAAGAAAAAGAAGAAATAAAACGCAAAAAAGAAGAGGCAGAATTGCGATCATACAACTCACTATTTCAAGAAAGTAATATGACTTCAAATCAGGATGGTGACGATTCAGATGATTTTATGTAACTACCGCAACGAAATTAGCGAATTAAACAATTAGGCCGTTTATTTAATGTTTTTTCATTCTAATGAAATTGATATCGATACACATCTTAAGCAAATTTTTGCGGTTTGCCCATATATTCGAGCTTGAATTTTCTCATCAATATGCTGAACGCCAGAAAAACTTATTGCAATAACTGTTTTTGCTTCCCATTTTTGTAACAAATTTGTTGCATTCTTGCTAGTTAGCTGTTGGTCGCAATTTTTTATCATCTGGTGCTCTCAGAAGCTAGTTATTTGTTGAAAATCAAACCTTCGTTATACTCGCCTTATTATGCCGCAGTGTGTTACAAGTGTCGGGACCATCTCCGCGGCTTAGCAAAACAGCTCGGAAGAAAGATCTCAGCGGTGGGGACTGTTGCCAACACTGTGCCCGATTTTACCGACCCGGTAATCAAACCCCAGACCTCCCGTACCAAAAACAATGTGCTTAGTAACAACTGAGCTAACTGGCTGGTAGTTGATTTGTCAGCAAATTCCATTTTTTACAATATGAAGTTAGATCATTTGTTTAGTGAGTATTTGCTAACTTATCAATTTTTAAGTGGTATAACACTAATTTGTTTCATTTGCATAAGCAATAGCAGTCACTAGGTTCATAGTGAGTTTACTTGTCACATTAAGTCCAAACTGCCTCCCCCCTTGCTACGCCATTGATGATACCAATATAGGCTGTGTGTTTTACCAGCTTGTTTGAAACGCCTGATTATAGCTAGTGGTAAATTTCGGTCTTCTTTGAATTCTCTTATGCGAAGTGGTAGTAGGCAATGATTTAATCCTGTTTTTATTACCAAACTTTCGTGTCTTGGACCAAATTTTTCAGGGCGTAGTTGGTATTGTTTTCTGCTGACTGTTGTCTGGCAGCTGTCCAAGCACTTACTGTTTTTGAAACCATTTTTCAAACTAAGGGTCGTTCAATGAAATTTTCGGAGTTGCAAAGCAGGTTACGTGGTGCTGATAGTTTTCTTTGGCTTGAAGGAACGCATAATTGGATGGCATAACTTTTTTATTTCAAAAAAGGGTCGTAGAACGAAATTTTGAGACCCACTGTTTAACTTCTACAGACATGGTGTGGCTTTGCTGTTTTGTACATAGTTTTGAAAAAAAATACGAGATTAATTTGTGTGTGAATGTGACTTTAATAGGTGCAAAAACGATTGTACTTCTTGGATATCATATTGTTGTATTTTTTTAAGCAATGTCAATATTAAGTTGAATTACTACTATGTGCATGCCAGTTTTGTGAATGGTGATTGGTAAACTTTTTATTGTTGATAGATGTAGTTAATTGAGAAACTGAAAATGAATTCATCATCGTTTTTGAAGCCAATATTTATTTCTAAGAAAGTCCAATTTATATCATTGCAAGAACTTTGGATGTTTACCGTTGCCTTTTGTTTCAGATTATCGTTACAACGTCTAAGTTTTGTTGTTTTTGCCCAACTTTGTCCAAGCCCACTGAGCGAACTAAACCTAATGCACATGGATTCAAATCTGTGATAAGCCCAGTCTGCTCTTTCCATATACATCAGTTCTCAGGGTGTTGCAGCTGCCGGCCAAACAATTTTTTTTGATTTACATAGCTGTTCAAAATTTTGGTGTTGTATTGGCACGCAACCACTATATACTCCTGTGAATTTTCAGCCAATTTCGATGAACTTTCATTTAGCAAGATCGATTTGAATTTTCGGTTTTTCTCTTATCTACATGCATAAATTGCATAGAGTAGAATTTACCACATTTTCACCTTAGTTGCTTGTGTCAGCGTGAATAAAGCACAAAGTTATTACAACAAACAAATTTGCTTGAAATTTTGCTAAAAGTCGATTAGTAGTTAATTTTGGCAAAAAAAAAATGTTCGTATTATAATCATTAAGTTTCAAAATGTCCGCAAAACTTATGATATTATGCAAATCACCTGGCCAACAAATAGTTGTTTACACTTTGGGTCTTTTGCATTGGTTTGGCCTAGCATTCGATTTTCAACTACAATACTTGTAGGGCCTAGTTAGGGATTGACCGGGGCCCTGGTCCCGGCCAGGGATGCCACTTTTTGCTCCAGTCCGGCCCCGGCCGGGAAGGTCATAAAAATTGGCTGGGGCCGGGGTTAAATTTCAAATTTACTTACCGTATATTTCGGCATGTGAGACGACCTTTAAAGTACAAAAACCTACCCTTAAATGTTGGGGGGTTTTCATACAACGAATATTAAAGTTATATCTTAATTTTTACATGAAGATTTTTTTTATTTTATATAAAAAATGCGTTGGTGCGTAAAAATCTAGAACGTGCATGCTTAAAGCGTTTTTGAGGTTCGTCATGCACTAATAAAAAGCTCAATGAAAAGCATGTACAATGTTACAAAAGCATTACGTAACACCATTAACGGCATTTTCACGAGGAGTGAGGATGCAAGTAGCCTACTTAGCTATGTATTCTAGACACAATACATAGCATTATCTAAACCCCCGCCCTGGCCCCATCCGGGGCATGCGCTATTCCCAGTCCCCGGCCAAAATTGTTGCCCCGGTTGTTCCCTAGGCCTAGTATGTTTTGAAATATTTATCCCTGGACGTTCCAATAAAATTATTAGATTGCATAGCTTTACCCTTCTTTCAGCTATTACGCTGGCTTTTCAAGAAAATCATGAATAGGTAGATATTATGAAAAAGTTCTTAGAATAATTTCCTATCTATTCACCCCAGGTTGTATTTTATCAAGCAACTGAGGGCAAATAGAGTTTTCTGTTGCTGGTTTCTAAGCATTTGCTCAGTGCGTTGGTGCTTGTTTGCATCAGTTCAGAAACCACACATTTCTTGGCATCTTTTTAAGCAGACACAGCGGTACAAATTCGTCGCTAGTACCACGTGTGTTTGTTGAATACTTGCAAGGCTGTACTAGCAAGCAACTCAGAAATAAGCTTGTAAGACTTCAAAGACTTGACTAGTATAGAGTCATTGAATAGTGCTGATGATGATGCAATGTTGATGATAATACAAAGTTTGAAACTAACCATCATGGAACATATGTAAATGCAACAAATTGTGCGGATCTGCTGATTTTTTCTTTTTAAGCTTGGTTGAAAAAAGGCACTCTTGGGCATTTTTGTTGAGATGAGTTGATTTTAGTGCAATGATTTGATTTGTGATCCAGCGAGTTTTATGGAAAGTTTTATATCATCAGTGCTTCTTAACTGGGGGTCCATGGTGGCTTGTTGAAGAGGTCCACGAGGCCTGTTGAAGAAGTACGAGGAGCCCACGTCCTGTTACTTGAATTTGATGTATTTTTTTTGCTCTTCACTCCTATTTAGGTGGAAATCAGGATATCTGAAGGCGTGAAGACCTTTTTTTTAAAGCACGTGTTGTTTATGAGAGAAAAGGTGATGGTGCGGCCCACTTTACCATACCATATGAGGCCATGTAAGCAGAAAAAGTTCCTCACCCATGCGTCATACCTTTTAATCTAAATGGGGGTCTGTGGAGTTATTTGAATAGGCATAGTGTCTACGGACCAAAATGAGTTGGAGATGTAATATCTTCAAATTTTTGGGTTCTTGGCTGAGAGTTAGATGTAAACAGGGTGAGTTCAACCCCCCTTTTATAATCTCCACGAGTAAAAGCCTGATGTAACATAATTATTTTTGCACTATTCACTAACAGGAAGATTGCTCTTGCAACTCTGGAGAAAATGACGTAAAGTTGAAATTGTATTGACTATTAACCCAAACCAAGTCTTCTCATTCTAGCTTGAGAGGAGGTGATTACCAATATATTGAACAAATGCACAACAATCGATACTACTTTATGCAGCTCAGGCACTGTTGCTATGTATGCACTGCAGGCCAGAAGCACTGAATGCTGCTGTAGAATGAAAGGTACTGTAGCTGTAAGTGTTGCATGTGTATAGAACGAAGGGTCTGTTTTCTTGTGTGATTGAAAAAGAGCTGTTTTGTTTGATGAGCTCCAGAAAAGTGTAGCTGTAAGGTCGTTTGAAGTACTACTGGACCGATGGGTGAGCAATGTGTCAGGCATGTATAATATGGTAGACTAAAAAATATACAGATTTACATGCAACAATGTCCCATGAAAATTTTTTGTGCACTATCAAACTACGATACTGCAAAGTGCGATCGAACAGTCCAGTATATCGCTGGACAACCTGGCAGCTGCCAAATCAATTTATCAGATGTATGGTGTTGTGCAATGCACAAGTTCACGGTGCCATGGTACCACTCGCTGTGCTGAATAACACATCGATTATAGGCTTCACAGTTATAGTGCAAACAGCTCTACAGAAGTACAATGCTAGCAGCAATGCAGAGCTTAAATTCTCTGCATTACCTGCCGTACTCGCAGTGCCTGCTGTACATAGTTAGTAGTACTCCACAACAATCAGCTCACTGGTATGCTAAAAATGCGCAAATGCCAATTTCAAAATGGCCATACATAACAGTTTATTCTTGAAAGCGTTGCAGCATATGACTGTATAAGTTGTGAACTAAATGTGAAGTGCCTACAGTTGTTAGCTTGTCACCTAATAGCTGCAGATTTGGTAAAAAACAACCAACAACTTGCTAGTCATGTAATTTGAGGACTGAGGTAATAGTATGTTTTCTATCAACAATTCTTCATTTTCTCATGTGCTGCTACAACCATTTACAGTGTAAACCTTGAATAATTGAACCTGCTGGTGCTCATTCCAATTTCAAGCAATTTCTCTGAAATTTTTTCTTTCAGGTATATAAGCCTAAACACAATACTAAAACTTTGAACAGCTGTTTTCAAGAAAGTCGAGGCAGATGCAACACCCTAATATACATAATACACTTTCGTCAACTTCTGTCCCTTCCAATACACTTACTATTTGCAATCAAGAATACCCTGTCGATAACTGGACTAATGTTACTCCAAAAATATTAAGTTATTTGGGACGAAATTTACATTTACAAAAGGATCATCCGATTTGCTTAATTACACAAGTAAGTGTTAAGTGCTGATAATAAACTTAAATTTGTGCAACCAAAACATGTAAGGAAGTGTGAAAAAAGGTGGACTTAGCTATGTGTCTGCAATAAATGCCAAAACCTGTTTTTCAGTTGATAGTTGATGTAAATTAGTTCTTTTGTCTGTAGTTGTGAGTGCAAAAATCTGCACGCAGTAGTGTTAAAAATCAATATACTGCTCTTGGCTTGAGTTTACGCTGTAATTAGTAAGCTAGCAATCATAGAAATTTTTGGCCCAGAAAAACTGATGGCTGCTAATCGCTCTTTGGCATTACTTGTTTTTTTTAAAAACTTGATCCAACCCTTTCAAAATATTAACAAAATGCAGTAAACAGCTTCAACTAATTCTGATATAAAATAGTGTCTTTGCAAGTGAAATACGTATGACTGTTTGGGTTTGTTTATTTTCACCTGAAAAACAGCATAGAAGCTAATGATGTTATTTTAATCGCCTAATAGTTACAATTTAGGTGAAACTATTATGTCGTGTGCAAGAGATCTTCCGTGATTAGTTGTTAAGGCTAAAGCCTTTCGCGTTTTACACATATTTCGAGTGGTTGCAGACTTGAAATAGTCAGCTCGTCTTGCAATCTCCTCAATGCAATGTTAAATTTTCTGTTCAATGATTTGAATAGAACCGTATCAACGAAAAACAAAACAAATTTAATCTTCATTAAACTCACGATGTTATACCTATGCATGTAACAAGTGGCTGGCCTATCTCTGCTGCTTAGCGCTTAGGCAGCACAGCTCCAAAAAAACATGGCAGCGGTGACGCTGTGTCCGATTTAGCGTGCCCAGGAATCGAACTCCAGACCTCCCACACCGATAGCGATGCCTTAACCACTACGCCAACTGGCTGGTAAAGAACCATTAGGAATTTTGATTATACTTGTTATATAGCATTTGGATTTACTGCTAGTATTTCCTTTTGTGATTATTGTTTTTTGTAGGCCATTGTCGATCACTTTTATGCACGCTATAGAAAACCTGAAGGAAGCCCTATCTTTGCTGTACTTGACAACCTTCCTCCTATAACAACCGTCGAACAAAACTTTTACCAATTACTTGTACCTGAAGGTATTGAGCTTTGCTGTGCTTTGTACTTGAATGTGTGAAGGACTGGAAGCATTAACTAACTATGGTATTGTACAATATTTTTGTTGGCTAGTTGTTGGCTGCAGCTCTTCGTAATAGTCTTATGTGGTTATTTAAACGTAAAACATCGCTGGATTAGCCTTCATCGTCCACATAAATTGTCAAAATTTTTCACTTATGTGCATGCTAATGATTAATTTTTTGCTTTTATAACTATTTATTGAAGTATTATAGCTGATAGGCACTGAATAGTTGTTTAACTCATGCAGAAATGCCTGTGTGCTTGCTGTATTTTACTGCTTAACTCACTTTACTATGGACTGTGGTAGGACCCAAACCTGTGTAGTTACTGCTATCGACAGTTTAATTCGATTTGAAGTGAGCCAATTTATTTGCTTGTATAGTATTAGCAGAGTTTTCAAGTAATACAGTTAAAAAAATACGCGTTTCCATTTTTGTAATTTCTGCCTATTATTTTAGATCTCGTGAGCCGGAACAAGAAAGACAATTATTACGTCAACAAGACCCATCTTTTACGAGCGCATACCACAGCTCATGTGCACGATCTTATAAAATCCGGCTTGGACGCTTTTTTGACAGTGGGAGACGTCTACCGTAGAGACGCAATAGATTCTACACATTTCCCTGTGTTTCACCAATTGGAAGGGGTCAGACTGTTCAATGGCTTTCAGGTAAAGATTTAATTCAGATTTGTTTATTCATCACCGTCTCCATAAAACAGCAAAATAATGCACGCAATTTTAATACATGGCATACCAGTACAGTGGTCATTAACAAGCAGCATTTGAAGGAAAAGAAAAAGTTATACCGCAGTGCAAATTTTCAGTTTTTTTATGGTTGCTGCACGATAGATATCAGGCCAATTTGGAAAAAGCATTACTAGGAAAAAATATCCTGTTAACTTACGAGACAGTAGCAGGATGGCTGCAAAGAGGCTGAGGTCTTCGGGTTGATACAGCTACCAACGATGCCATGCATTGATATAACCATTATACTGTGTGCTGGACGAGCTGAAGCATGATGTACGTCAGACTACTCGATAAAGAGTGCTGCAACCAAACGCAATAAATACTGAATTTCTACGTAAAGCCAAAAATAGCATTTGGAAAGCTTTTTTGTCCAAAGGAAAATATACCTTGTCCGGCTTTGTGCTGCTTTGATTTGTATTATAAAGCTAGAAGTCTAGTCATGCAAGGTCGATCTGCAAATGATCATACGTTGAATACAGGAACATATCCGAAAAGTTTTAATGGGGGGGGGGTGTAATTTTGAATTAGGTTGAATGTTAACCAAATGTACAGACGTTTAGACTCGGAAACGAGCGTAAATAAGCCTTTTGAGAATGTTTCGTGCCAGGGGCATATTCAGAATTTTTTTAAGGGAGAGGGCACCAATTTTCGTCACTTTTTTAAGCGTAGATTTTTCGCCAGAGTTAATTTTAACAAACTTAAGTACCAAAACGACTCCAGGGGGTGCGGGGGCATGCTCCCCCAGAAAATTTTTGAAAATTTGCATATTGTAATGACCATTTTAGTGCTTTTTAAACAGTTTTTAGGGAAAGCTTGTCATATTTGTGGCCCCGAATTTTAAGTGTTTCACCATGAACCTTGAACTCCTTATTTTTATTCGATTCATTAGCTAACAATCAATATATTGTAGATATTTGTCATATTTTTGTGAAACCTGTTAGTGTATATCAGTGGTTCTTAAACTGGGTTCGACCGAACCCCAAGGGTTCGGTGAGGCTGTAGCAGGGGTTCGGCTAAGATCAGAATAAGTTTTTGCAAAAAGGCATAGAGTTGTAATAAATGACTATCTTTGCGTGGAATGATGCATCCCCCCACCATACTCTTTCAACGCTGTTTTTGATGAATACAATTTTTCCATAATTTGAAACCTATTTGATAACAATCATCTTTACGCCTTAAGCACGCATAAATCGAAAATGTGCAAACAAAATGTATCATATATGGTGAAGGACTTAGAGTTAGAGGCAAAAAAATTAAACAGAATTTGCCATAAAAATTGTTCAAAAAGCTCTAAAATGGCCATTACAGTGTCTAAATTTTTGAAAACTTTCCGGGGAAGCATACCCCGGACTCCCCTAGAGCCATATTTTTGTTCCTCAATTTGCTTCAAATTAACTTTCCGGAAAAAAATACGCTTAAAAAATGTAAAAATTTTATGCCACCCTCCACCGCCTTAAGAATATTTTGAATACGCCCCTGACGTGAAACATTTTCAAAGAGCTTAAGCTTTTTTCCGGTTTAGACGTTTAACGTCTTTGCACTCATTTAACATTCAGCCTAATTCAAAACTGCATCCCCCTCTAAAATTTTGTGGATCCGCTCCTGGTTATAATTAAGGGTTCGATGTATACTTGCATGACACCTGTTGGGTTCGATACTTCCGACAAGTTTGAGAACCACTGGTGTATATACCTAGGGTGCATTACATTTTTATCATTTTTCAAAAACGATATGGCTTAGTGATATTCTTGTTCTCTAGCCAAAAAAATGATGACATGTAAATTTTGGGGGTGATTGGTCACCCCTAGACCCCCATCGCTTCACCCCACCTCTTGCAGCACTCCCAAATATGAAAAGTTGTGTTTTACGTTGATTTTTCAAGATAAAGTAGGCCATGTTTGATATCAAATTGATCAGCATTCCACCAGCTATCATGTAATAGTGATGAAAATAAACTATGTTAATCTTTGATTTTCGTGCTTTCTAGACTTTATCAGTTTTTTTTTTTTTTTTGAAGACTTGTTAATTTTTATTGTAAATTATGCACATAACTGTGCAATTCACTACATTTTTTTTCAGATTATGTAGTATAGGGATAGCAACCAATAAATATTATTATGTGTCTCTTTAATTATGAGCACGAGAACAAGAAATAAAAGTGCAGATTATGGTCTTGGAGGAGTAGTAACTCAAGATGATGCGATTTTGAGAGGAGCAAAGCTGCCAACTGTTAGAAATGTGATTCGATGTGTTCGTTTTGATGTGCAAAATGACAATGGAAACGTAAGCATCTATGAAGCCTCTAAGAAAGTTTATCCACTAATTAAAGATTTTTATGTTAAAGCTGGTTTAGGAGATAAAATGATTAGCGAAAAAAGTTCAATAAATAAATTAAAAAGATATGTGGAGAAAGATAACAAATTCCACAACATGACACAAGAAAGAAGAGAAAGTGAAGAAGGAAAAAGTATGCTTGCTGAACGTATTTTGGATTTTGGCTAAAACATTTTTGCTGACTGTAAAGAATGCCCTGGATTTTTACCATTCGAGAACATGCAAGAGAGAAACTTCCTTTTATCCATGATGACTGACCGAACTGCAACCATGAAGGGAAAGGGCATGACTTTGTATCGACAAAAGCAGCGCAAAAGCCAGCTCCTGCAACGACAGGAAAAATATAAACGAACAAAATGGCTGAAGAGGAAGATATATTCAGCAGTGTGAGTAGTGCAAATGTTATTGACACTGATTCTAGTCTCTCTACTGATGAAATGATAATTTACACAGATTTTACAACAGATGCAGCACCGTCAACAAGTTCAAGCACCTCTGGTAAAAAAATGGTGCATGTTTGTTTGTTCCACCTGACATTTTGTCAAAAAACCTATTTGTTGAAACTATGACTCGATGCGAAATAACCCCAGCTGCATTTTCGTCATTGTTAAGTGCAATAATCATGGATTCCAGTTACATAGGAGAAGACCCTTGCTCAAAATCCGAAATTATGTCAAAATTTTCCATGTCTTATACTTCATGTGACCGTTATAAACGAAAAACTAATGAATGCATTGCATCTGACATCAAGGATAAGTGGGAATTGGAGCAAAAACCTTATAACCTGCATTGGGACTCAAAAATAGTACCAAACTTATCAAACAAATATCAACATCTGGAAGTGTTGCCTGTTGTGCTGTCTTTTGGCAAGATGTTTAAACTACTAGGAGCTCCCAGTTTTCGACCAGCAGTGGTGAAGATGCCGGAAATGTTATCGGAAACTTAGCATTTGACTTGATAAACAATTAGAATTGCAACAATGGTATTGTGAGCATGGTCTTTGATACCACATCTTCTAATACTGGTCAATGGTCAGGTGGTTGTATTGAAGTACAAAATCGTCTGCAAAAGCATCTTCTCTGGAATGCATGTCGAAAGCATATGGGTGAGCTGATAGTGGGAGCAAGCTTTAATTGCCTGGATATTGAAGTGTCCAAAAACCCCAAAACGCCACTTTTTAATAAGTTCAGAACTCATTTTGATGTTATCCCACATGCAGATCTTCCAGACCATGAACTAACCTTTCCAAGTTATGAAAACTTTTCAAGATCACAACTGCTCTTGTTGCACCAGTGGAAAACGGAGGCTATTGAAGTTGCCTAAAATATGTTGAAAAATGATAAAAATCTTGTCAGAGACCACTATAAAGAACTGCTAGAGTTGGTCCTATTTGCTTTCAAAGTTCCATTGCCTGACAATAAGCCTTTTAAGTTCTTAAAACCTGGAGCGACCAGCAAAGCTCGATGGATGGGAAAGATCATCTATAGTATCAAAATGTTTCTGTTGTCAAAGCAGATAACTGAGTTAAAAGATCCAAAAAATCCCAAAAGCAATTTAGTTTTGCAGTATCGCAACAAAGAACTTGATAAATTTGCCCACTTTGTATTTTTTGTGATTCATGTGTACGTGCCTTGGTGGTTTACTTGTTCATCAGCTATTAATGCTCCAATTCACGATTTGTGCTTATTCAAAAAAATTCATGCGTACAAAATGATAAATCCAAAAATTCCTGATGCTGCCATGACAACCTTCAATCGACACCATTGGTATTTGTGCGAAGAGTATGTTCCAATTTCACTGTTTAAAGACGAAGTCAATGACATGAAAAAAAAGCTGCGGTGCCCTCTTTGAAAGTGTAGGAACATAGGAACATAACATAATCTTTTCCAGTAAAAAGACATGGAGCAACATTTGGAAAGCCAATATTTCCTGTCCTCAATACCACTACAACCCTTGCATCTCTAGTCGGCCCAGATTCCTGGTATTTTTTTAACCTCCTCAACATTGATGCATCCTTTTTAGATGAACCTGTTGAGTGGAATACTAGTGAAACATATCGCGCTTCAAAAAGCATGCAGCAAAGATTAAACGTGGTCAATGACTGTGCTGAGAGAGGAGTTAAATTGGTATGTGACTTTGCTCTAGTTTGAGCAACACTTTACAGGTTGTTGAAAAAAACCGCAAAGATTACCCCGATCTGCGAAAGAAAAGACGAACCAAATTATAAAAGTAACTTTATTTTGCTAACTGCAATCTGCATTGCGAATTAATGCTGCCCAATGATCACGTTCGACTAAAATTATCTATCAGATAGTGCCCTCATTTCTTGATTTTGTGATGGTTCTTAAACGTGTACAATGTTATAACGTCATGTCTCGTATTAGCTAGCCCGTATTTTTTATGCAAAAAGTGTTTTGATATCTTAGGCTTTTGATGTGCTTTAAAGTAGGGCAAAAATCAAAGGGCAATATTTTGTTTTCTAAATGCTTTAGTGTGATAACTGGTGGAATGCTGATCAATGTGATACCAAACATGACCTATTTATTTTGAAAAACCAATGCAAAACACAACTTTTTATATTTGGGGGTGCCGCAAGAGGTGGGGTGAAGCGAGAGGGATCTAGGGGTGACCGATTACCCCCAAAATTTACATGTCATCATTTTTTTGGCTAGAGAACAAGAATATCGCTGAGCCATATCGTTTTTGAAAAATGGTAAAAATTTGATGCACCCTAATATATAGTGCTTGAGGCATATCGTTGTTATTTATACAACTGAGTTTGGCAAAATCCATTATTTCAATTATTTTGACGTTAAAATTTCAGCTGTTTGAGAACTCTGAGAAAAGTGAAACTCATCAATTGTTTGAAAATGGTGACGAGTCTGTTGATAAACAATCATGTCATACACTTGAAGCATCGAAATTAGTTGAATACGATATGAAAAAGACTTTAACAGATTGTGTAGAAGATTTATTTGGAAAAGGTATGATTTTAATGCGAGCAAACAAAACAACAAACAAATCCTCATTATTCTCGCGTTATTACGCCGAAGCGTGTAACGAGTGGCCGGGCCCTTCTCCGCAGCTTGGCGCTAGGGTAGCACAGTTTCGAAGAAACGTCGCATCGGTGGCGGGCCGTTGGCGACACTGTGCCGATTTGACGGGCCCGGGAATCGAACCCAAGACCTTCCACACCGATAGCGTGTGTTTTACAACTGAGCTTATGCGTGAATTTCACCATATCCTGTATCTTGCGGAACATGATAGTCGTTGTTGCGGCTTCTAAATTTGGGTACATTTTTAGAATTGTACTCGTAGTGCTTCGAATGGGCTAGAACCCTGGGGTTTGAGATCGCGATGTTTTCTGGTTTAACGCTCTAATTTGACTATCTGACTCATTAGTAATCATTTAATCTTTCGCAGTGTTACTAGTTGTTTACCATTGGGTAGCAGCTTCCTAGACTTGGGGAGAAACAATTTTTTTGCCGTCGCAGCAAGAAAAATCAAATTGAACGTTAAGGAAGCTTTTTAAGAAAAAAGTATGACGACTACGATGAAATTGCGAGAAGACCTCACGGTTTTTTAGTTGAAGGGATCTAAAATATTGAAAGCAAATTAAATACACGGTGAAAAAGATACATGGCACCGAAACTGAAGAGGGTGTAGAAATTAAAACGAGCGGGTAGTGCGCACATGAATCAAGCAAAGTCTATTTCATCTCAAAGCAAAATGATACTGGTTGATGCTTAAGCGCGCATTCCCAAGATTATTTTAAATTAACGACCGATCAAAGCATTGTTCGAACGTTCTGGTTTTGGGTGGTGGTGCAATACTATATTAAAAACAAGAAATGAAATTGGGTATAGTGCATACATGCGGAATATTCTGGATGACGCACTATGGCGCAGTAATCGAGCTACTACAGTGGGAAGCCGAAAATGCATCGCAAAACCATAAATCTGCATATATTTTTCACAAAACACTGAGGTTTGGGAAATGTGACTAAGACTTGTTTCTCGATTGGCCAGGGCTCATTTTAATTATTCGTTTTGATGATTCATTGCCACCATAAACTCTCAAACAGTTTAAAAATGATGTTCTGTTGACAATGGAGATTTTTTCTCATTAAGTAAAATTCATGGGTACGTAAATCCGTAAGGGTGTTTGGCTGATCAAGGTCAAGCGTTGTGAAGGATGAATGTACCTTTCACCTTAGTGCTGCTGATGAGAGCTAATAGCCCGAAACATCGCTGTCTCGCTCTATGGTATTTTTTTCATGCCTGCAAATTCTTTTGCCGCGTTAACTTTTTGAGTGAACGGCTCAAGCAGGTCAAAATTCAATTAAATGCTGCGTGCTTAATTCTCAAATGGAAGCGGCACGACACAATATTGTTCATGATTGATTAAAATGGATAGAAACTTCGCGAGTGTTTTTTTGCCAAGTTGATGCAAGTTTCTGACTTGCAATTAAAAATATTGCTACGTTTTTGTGCATATTGTGTTCAATTTTTTGAAATTCAATTGAAGCGTGATTATACCGACAGATTGAAATTCTGCGCTAATTGAATGTTTCAGATTTTGCAAAATCACTTTAAAGTCATCACTCAGCTAAGGATATACCCTAATTCTATTTTTAGGACACAAATTTTTCTGTATGCATGATTGGTTCTTCACGTTGTTTTGTTATAGATTTGAAAAATTTGTCAGAACTGTTTTCTACGCACTACTTATTTTGACAAAGTAGTTCCAGTGGTTTTACTTGTACTATGTGTATTGTGAGAAATGTAAGACCGCCTTAACTGACAACTATCTAGCAATCGTGTAGCATCGTAAACAAACTGATTTTGGGCTTTAATTTGTCCAAAGTGATGACTGGGACAACCAATTTTTGACCTAAAAATCTTAAAATTTTGACTTTAAAACCATTAAGTTCATGCACTTGACACTGTGCAAAATGCAAAAATTTTATTAGAAATCAAGCTGTTTGTAAAAAAGTCTTCTTGTTTCCAGGAAAGCATCACAAAAACGAAAAAACGCGAAAGACTCAAGCAAGCAAAATACACGTAAGAACAGTACGTCTACAGTACCTGCTCAGTATTCAATCGCTCATTCGTGAGCAATACGAAACTATTACGTCACAATAGACCAACAGAAGGCTGAGACTTGTGGAAACAGTGGTGGTAAATCAACCAGTCCAAACGGCAAAATCTAGTAGTTACACCAGGGGTGTCCAACTCAAACTAGCTAACGTGCCAATTTTTGTTTTATAATTTTTCGCGTGCCAACGCTTGGTGACCTATCATCAATTTAATAATTTTTTCTATTTTTAAAACTATGTTGCTTACAAAGAACTAAACATTCTCAAAAATACGAAAAAAACGGCTGCTGTAGTTTGAATTTTATCATCACCACGATTAATGAAAACCCTTTTTTGCAAGCATTTGTTCTGAGCTAACTGGCAAAATTGAGCATCAACTGCGCAAAGCAATACGCATTATTGCACCCATTTAGTGTCAGTACGTTAGCTGACTTCACAATTTAAAATTATTAAGTTTCATGACAGAAAATCCTTGTTCACACAGGTTTGGGTTTCCAAATTAAGATGACCAGAAACGAGCGTTTTTTAAGGACTGGATATGTTTCTTTCTGCTGCTGAAAATAAAACTAAAGATAATGCAGAATCAATCTAGAAAGTGGGTGGAAACTTTGAGCAGTTTAACCTTCATAATACATTTTAAACTTTCGTAATTCAATTTTTTTCGCACAAAAATATTGTATTTATGACAAAACATTCGCGGCCCACCTGAAGGACCATCGCGGGCATTAATGGCCCATTAATGGGCCGCGGCTCATTGGTTAAAAAAAGCTGTTTTGCAGTAGATCATATTTTGTAGCTGACGCAAAACTAGTCTGTGGTCTGGCAGCTTCACACCTCATACGTCTTGAATCAGGATAGACGAGCAAAAACTGTGATAATCGGAAACAAATTTTATTAGAGTGCGATACTGCAGCAATAAACTAGATAGCGATAATTGATCGGTGGTACAGCATTTTAAAATAACTTTGAATAAAGCTGTTTTCAGATTCGGCTTGAGGAAATACTCTTTCATAACTCTTTTGAGTTATTGGTAGCTTTGAAAAAAGCTGTTTATGCCATAGCCTTTTCGTGACGCACTCATCATTGAATAGTCGCGTCCAAGTGAGAACTGGAGAGCAAGCTGTGGTATACTGATGAGTGCGTCACGAAAAGCTTATGGGATAAACAGCTTTGTTCATAGCTACCTACTGTATAACTCAAAAGAGTGATGATACAGTATTTCCTCAAGCCGAATATACTATATAACGATACTTAGATTTGCATTGTAGCATGTTTATGAAATATGGCAAGAGCTCACGTGCCACTTTCAATGTTGTCGCGTGCCACATTTGGCACGCGTGCCACATGTTGGACACCCCTGAGTTACACTCAAACCATACTTAAAATCGAGAAGAGAATGTGCTTATTTCTTTTTGACCTAATGCAGAATTTTGACTATTTCTTGACTTAATAACTTTGAAACCTCTCATCGCATCTACCTGAAATTTAGTTTGTACACGTTTCATAACTTTTAAACAAGGCAGAAAAAATTTGACTTCATTAACTCTTGGTTGCCCTAGTGATGACATAACTTTGCAAATTTCCTTACCGTCAATTTGCATCCGCTTTTTGCTTCTGAACAATAGATTGATTGATCATTTATCAAAGCAAACAGTTCAGTTATTTGCGTTATTTTTTTCTATGACCAGGGACGGGCATTTCAGAATAATTTGGTATTCTAGAATAATTAAACCAAATCTAGAATTTCGAATCCTATTCTAGAGTAATTTTTCAAAAGTTTGGAAGCATAAAGCTATACATATTGTTTTTTATTCAACGAAAATAACACAAATGCACCATTTTAAATTTATAACTTAGCGCATCACTATAAAAAAGAAGGTTAAAATCACTGCGTGTGCGAGTCAAAAAAGAGCAACTTTTACATTTACATATAAAAAAGAAAAAAAAAGAGATTAAGCTGCTTTGTTTGCAAAATTTAGTTAATTAGAATTATCATTTCGGTTCCAACTATTCGAAATAAATTGACTTTTTGGATTTGAATCTTTAAGGATTCGAAAGATTCGAAATTCTAGAATGCCCAACCCTATCTATGACTGATCAAAATTTCTGGCATGAAATACTTAAGAATTGAAATTATATTTAACAGCGAATTTTGTCTAATATCCTGTACTGTAGATCATCTTGTTAGTATAATTAGTGATTGAAAATAAATCGTAAAGAAATGCTTCACAATTCAAAGCCTAAAGGTGCGTTTACCGATACGCGGCCAACGGCAATGCGACTACCATTGCAAACTGCAGTATACTGGCCTGCGATTACGGCGATATAGATTTGCTAGCCTGCGTCAAGCAAGTTGATTGTTGGATGATGTCGCAACAATCAAACTTGCATTGTTTCATTCCCGTCGTCAAGGTTATCTCGAACATTTTTTTGATACCGGGCGATGAAGTGATAAAAAGTGTACAGGTACAATTCGTTGATATCTTGTGGTTTTTGCCGCGTTGTCGCACCTACGTTCAACGTCAAAATGAAATAAAACAAAAAAATCAGGTAGTCCCGTTGCCGCTTGCGGCGTATCGGTAAACACGCCTTAAGCTTTAAAAATGAAAGTTTTTTTCATGCATTTTTCATCGAAGATTCAAATGGTGTTATCCTGAAAGATAGGGAAGTTTTTTGTGATGGTGTAGAACGAACAGTTTTGATTTTTGTTCGCCAATTTTGGATTAAATAGCAGTGTTTAAAAAAAATCATGATTTGGTTTTTTAACATTATTGTCACACGGTTGTGATAAGAAAGTAGCACGACTAAAAACGTGTTTCGAAAGAACATTTTAGGCTTGAAATTGCGTCGTAAATTGTTGGTTTAAGCTGCAAAAACAAATTACACGTTCTACCAAAAGGGTACGCAAAGTGCATACTGGTTATTATATGTAAACATTGGCGATAATTATATTCACATTTTGTTTTTGGTTTAAATCGCCTACGAGAAGCAAGTATTTTGCCCAAGGCATATTTTTTTGTAAAATGGTCAGAGCGTCTGTACTTTCGCTACTTTTAGGCCAGGGGTCCGCAAATGGTGGGTCGCGACACCTTCGACTTTGGGTCACAAAAATTTCGAACGTAGGTCTACATAATTATTTTGACGTGATGACATTTTTTTGCTTCAGTTATTTTTTGAATTTTTTGGTTTTAAAACTTTTTGACTTTGCGGTATAATATAAAATTTTTGAATCTTTGGAGTAATAGGTTATAAAAATTGATTCCTCATGTAACAAGTGTCAGTTGTTTCGAATGATAGTCGGGCGCTGCATGTAGAATTTGAACGTCTTTATTGCTAGTCTCTGTTAATGTGTCGCAGTTCACTTTGAAGTGTTTTATTGGCATCTGTGGGAGGATAAAAGGGCTTTGCGGTTTTTGGTTAATAACCTGATGAAGCAGGAGCGAATAAGTCAGCCAAACAGAAAAATGCTTGGCCAAATTAAGATTGTTTTAATAAGCTGTTGGGCAGTTTAATTTCACAAATTCGGTTGTCAAAAAGAAGCTAAAGCTATTATAAGTTCTTCGAGCAGAATCATTGACGATGAGATAGCAATTAACTTTTTTGTTTCGTATTTAGTGCCTGTTGACAGCAACATATAAGCACAGCATAAAAAAAGTATTACTACGGTGGCAACTTGCGTACTGTATCATGGTGATGAGCCTTCCGTAAAATCTATAAATATTTGGTATACGTAACATTTTGTCGATCTCGGACATGAACTCGACAGATATTTCTTGGACTTGAACATAAGACTTTGTTTTAATCAATTTTACCGGTACTCGGGTTGTCACAAACAACTGCTTAATAACGAATGCTTCAAAAAAAAACATACAGCGGCCTAACCCGCTTTGTAAACGAAGAACAGCGAAGATTTTGTGACTGATTATTATAGGAAAATTGAATTGGATTTTGCACAGTTTACATGTTTTGTCTTGCCAATTCGGAACCATTCATTCTACCTTGGATTGTCTCCCCCTTCAAACCGCGAATTTGCTTATTGTGTTCGAAGCGCAAAGCTCATACTTCTCACTATAGCAGAATAGACGCAATCATTCATTCTTTTGGGTCGTGTGAATTTAGGGCAGTTTTTTTGGGTTGCGTCAAAAAGTATTTGCGGACCCCTGCTCTGGGCTTTCAGAAACTATAACTGCAGACTGCTTTTTTTTTTTTTCCGAGAAGTTTGGTGTCTTGGGAGAGTTTATTTGTGTTTTGAAAAACTGTCTGCGTAAAGTTGGTCCATTTTTAACAAACTCTTTTAGGTGGTTTAATTCAAGCAAAGCCTTCCTTCAGTAGTAAACAATACTAGTGGTAAAATAGGTTACCTTTGTATGACATAAAAATTGACCGGACAGAAGAGAACTTACTTTCGTACCATGAACAAACAACACAATGAACCAACATTTCCTTCGTACAATGAACAAACAACACAATTCAATGCACATAATCAACATATTGCAGAAGAACACTTTGCGTGAATTTGCTACTTGGAAATTCCGGAGGACCGTGCGGTCATCGAGTCAAGCAACCACCCCATGTCCGAACACTTGCTTTGACATTGAAATAAGCATTTAAAAATGATGTCCAAAGCGACGAAAAACTGTACAATTGGGAGCTTGTTTGCAATTTAATTACAAAAAGCCAAAAAACAGCTGGAAAACTTGGGCATTGTGTTTAGCGTTAACAAGGGTATCAGAAGTGAGCCAAAACGTCTGCCCAAGGTTTTTGCCTGGTTCTTGGCTGCTTCCAATTGTGCCGTTTCTCGCAGCTTAGGATATCATTCTGGAATGCTGGTTACGAATTTTAAGCAAATCTCGGTTAATTTTCATGTTACATAGAGGAATCTTGTATCTGTTTGCCACATCAACATAGATGCCATTTTTGAGGTATTGTTTGTGATTATATTCAAAGCAAACTAAAAGTTTGCGTGACACGACTTCTAGTTTCGTTATTCATTTGCAGTCTCTGTTGCTTTTTTATATTTTGTCTGATGATGGTGCGTACTGTTTGTTACAAGCTTGTATGCAACAATCACCAGCAAAGCCGGAAATCATGTGTTGAGCTGACGAAATGGCGATTTTTTCACGCCTTCAGTTGCAACAACGGTGAAAAGCGAATTGAGCTCTTTCAGAGCGCATGTGCTCAATAAATAAATGAGCTCATGCGCTCATCACATTCATGTGCTGTAAATGAGCTAATGCGCTCATTCACCTTCAGAGCGCATGTGCTGTACAGATTAGCTCATCGCAAGGAGCTATGGGGAATTTTATTCTATTTTTCTATTTCGTGTGTGTTGATTTGTGAGGGGAGGAAAGATGTGTAGGGGGAGGTGTTGGAAAGTGTGTTGCGTGTGGGGAGAGGTGTGGGAAAGTGTTGGGGGAGGAATGGGAAAGTGTGTTGGGTGTGGGGGAAGTGTTGGGGGAGGAGTGGAAAAGTGTGTTGGGGTGTGGGGAGGTGTGGAAAAGTGTGTTGGAGAGTGGGTAGAGATAAGGGGAGGTGTGTGGGGGTGTGGGAAAAGGTTTGGGGGAGGAGTGGCAAAGTGTGTTGGAGTGTGAAAGGAGGTGAGGAGAGGTGTGGGAAAGTGTTGGGGGAGGTGTGAGAAAGTGTGTTGTGATGTGGAGAGAGGTGAGGGGAGTGTGGGGAAGTGTTGGGAAAGTGTGTTGGGGTGTGGGGGAGGTAAGAAAAGATGGGGTGTTAGGAAGTGTTGGGGGAGAAATGGAAAAGTGTGTTGGGGTGTGGGGGGAGGTGAAGGGGGTGTTGGAAAGTGTCGGTGGAGGTGTGGGAAAGTGTGCTGGGATGTGGGGGGAGGTGAGGAGAGGTGTGGGGGTGTGTGGAAAAGTGTTGGGGGAGGTGTGGAAAATGTGTTGGTGTGCGTGTGGAGGTGTGGAGAAGTGTTGGGAAAGTGTGTTGAGTGTGGGGGAGGTAAGGAGAGATGTGGGGATTGTGTGGGAAAGTGTTGTGGAAGGAGTAGAAAAGTGTGTTGGGGTGTGGGGGGAAGTGAAGGGGATGTGGGAAAATGTTGGGGGAGGTGTGGGAAAGTGTGTTTGAGTGTGGGTAGAGGTGAGGGGAGGTGTGTTGAGGTGTGGCGGGAGGTGTGGGAAAGTGTTGGGGGAGGTATAGAAAAGTGTGTTCAAGTGTGAGGGGGAGGTGTGGGAAAGTGTTGGAGGAGGTGTGGAAAAAGTGTGTTGAGGTGTGGGGGGAGGTGTGGTGAAGTGTTGGAGGAGGTGTGTTGGGGTTTCCCATGTCCCCACACACTTCCTCACATCTCTTTTCACCTCCACCACACCCCAACACACTTTGCCACACCTCTCCCAACACTTCCCCACACCTCCTCACATCTCTTTTCACCTCCACCACACCCCAACACACTTTGCCACACCTCTCCCAACACTTCCCCACACCTCCCACTCCTCCCCTCACCTTACCCGACTTACTTTCCCACACCTTCCCCAATACTTTTCCACACCCCCCACCTCTCCCTCACACCCCAACACACTTTCCCACACCTCCCCCAACACTTCCCCTCATCCCCCTCACCTCTTCCCATATCTTCTGACATCTCAACGCACTTCCCTTTACACTCTCCAACTCCTCCCTCCACACCTTCCCCCTTCACTTCTCCACACCCACCCCTTACACTCTCCCCCACTTCCCGACACACTTTTCCACACCCTCCACTCTCACTGCATACCTCTCCCCACACTTCTTCGCACCCCCACACCTCCCTCCACATCTCCCCCACACCTTTCTCTGCATTCTCCTTACCTCCTTCCACACCCCAACTCACTTCGCTACACCCATCCCCACACTTCCCCACCTCCCCTCACCTTCCCTTACACCCCAACACGCTTTTCCACACTTCCCCCCGCACTTCTCCACACCCACCCCGTACACTCTCCCCACATTTCCCCTTACCTCCCCCCACATTTATCTTCTGCCGTTGGTAGAAACTCGGCAACCCTTTAGCTCAAAACTTAGAGCGCATGAGCTCCAAATTGAGCTCACTTTTTAATGCGAGCACATGCACTCATTATTTTAAAGCTCTTACGTTCAAAAATTTGAGCTCATGTGCTCTAAATTTTAAGCTCATGAGCTCAAAATGGAGCTGATTTTTCGTTTTTCTTCGTCTCTTCGGCTGAAAATCCGTTGATTGAGAGATTTGTTGGTCTGCGTAAAACGTGATATAAATTTAAGCTGTGTATTCAAAAATATAGCGTAGTCTGTAACAAATTGCCACAGCAACTTCATCTTTGCTATTCTGAACCTGTCTTTGCATAAAAAAGCACTAGTATCTTGAGTTTGACTTGCATTTTGACCCAAATAGAACAATTAGATCGGGGAATTTTGTCCTGGAGTCCGGGATTTTTAACCTGAACCCCTTCTGGGGTCCGGAACAAATACTGAAACGATCTATCAGTTGGTACAACCCCTGGTTTGTTAGCCGTTACTTGTCTTTGCCATAAATGGGTCCACAGATTTCGTTTGTTTTTTTAGGGTACGCATTCCAAAAGTGACTGAAGAAGAATAGATCTTCTATTTTCGTTTCTTAGACCGGAATCGGGTTTCCAAACCGCCTAAGAAAGTTCTGTCTATAGTTTTTTAATTTTTTGCACTGCTGGTAATTTGAAAAAAAATTGCCGATTTTTCGAGGTGAATTTTTTTAACTTGTCCATAATCTTTCTTTTTTCAGATGTGGAATGCAGATGGGTGGTGGACTCACTTACTCCTTTTTCACATCCGGCATTTGAACTAGAAATTCGATACCAAAATGAATGGATAGAAATGCTTGGATGTGGTGTCCTTAGACGAGAAATATTGATCGCAGGTAAAGCAAATGAATGGAATTAACAGTTTTTGAAAGCAAAAAAGCTTGCAATCTACTCCTTTTTGCAAGTAGCTAAACCAAACTGTAGTAGCGCAGGAATTTTGATGCATGGACTGAAAAAATGGTCTCAAATTGGGTTATTTTTTTTCAAAATTTGACTTCGGTCAATTGACCTAACTGTCTACAAAAATTTCAGTCAATTCAATTTTTTTTTGGTCATGTTTGAAGTAACAAGACGTTGTACGAAATATAACCTACTCCAGGGGTGGGCAATTACTTTCCTGAGCGGGCCGGTTAAAGATGATAAACTTAGTTACTGGGCCAGAGGCTCAACTTAATATCAAAACATAGGCTAATTGAAAAACAATTCATTTGCAAGTAGCTAGCAAAACAGCTAGTGCACAACAATGCAGCTAGTATACCAAGGTGGCGTTCGCTCTGAAACTATGTGACGCTATGCAATGGCGTAGCGAAAAATTTAAAAAATGTGGGGGGGAGCATAATTTCCACATTTTTTCAAGCGTATTTCTTTTCTGCAGAACTAATTTGAAGCTGATTGAGAAACAAAAAAGGCTGTAGGGGGGTCCGGGGACATGCTCCCCCGGAAAGTTTTTGAAAATTTAGCTGCTGTAATGGCTATTTTAGTGCTTTTTGAATAACTTTCACGCAAACTTTGTTTAAATTTTTTGACCCTAATTCTATGTGCTTCGCCAAATATGATGCATTTTGTGCGCAAATTTTCGATTTGGCGTAAGGCTTATCGCTATCGAAGAGGTTCGGAATTAAAGAAAAATTGTAAGCTATACATCAAAAACGTTTTGAAAATAGCTGGTGGGAGGATGCATACCCCTCATCCTACCCTCCTGGATCCGCCCCTGGCCATGCTTCAGAAACCATGAAAATAGTCTGGCATATTTCAGTCATTACTAGACATAGTATCAGGAGCGTATGTAGGGGGGCCATGGCAACAATGCCCCCCCCTCTAAATAGGCTCCTGACGCTATGTCTGGTAATGATACACTTCTGAAATTTTGACAAATTTTCGTTCACCACATTCAATTTGATGCTTCAAAACGAATTTTTAGATTTATTAAGCCAGTTTCGCATTACGAGCAACACTAACTTGCTATTCCCTCGGGAATAGCCTGCCCATGCTGAGAACACACACGATTGGTCTCATTCAGGCTGTCTGATACAATCGTAATTGACGGCTTGGCACTCGAGCCATCGTTGAGTGCCAAGCGACATTCCGGAACGGGGCAATTAAAGCACGCTCTGCACGAGACGTCTGAGACGTTCCGGAACGGTTTCGACACCCAAAGTGTAATTGGCACTAGGTAAGGAAATTTTAACTAGGCTCCAAGGGGTTACTACGGTACGGAATTATTTTTCGCACTATATTCCTCTGAAAACATACCGTACGGTAATCTCGTACCTCGTAAAAATACCGTGCGTAATAGTACGGTACGGAATTTTTTCCGTACCGTACCTTTCCGCACCACATTTTTTCAATCAATTTACGTCAAGAAAAATTCAGCAGGAAACTTGTGGCATTGCCACGTCAAAGATCCAGACTTATCGTCCTTCTATTTTAGCTGTTGAACAAAACTTTGCTTTTTTAGGCTACAAAACATTATTGGTTATCTTCTATAGCAGTAGGGTAAAAAGCGAAAATTTGTTTTTTGGGGGGACAGGGCCGGTTTTATTGGCAAATGATCGAGGGGACCCATTTTTGATTGCCTTTAGGTAGCAACCTCTAAAAAAGTTCTTCATCTGGTAAGGGGGTGGATTGTTCCAGTGCTCCTCCTGGTTGCATACCTGACAAAATCAAGGCTTTTAATATCTCGATGAATATATCTAACATAGTATCGGTATTAAAACATCAGAGTAATAAGAAATTTGACATTTTTTACGTAAAATGTTGTGCTGGAAGTTGACTAAAGTTTTATATGCTGGTGTTAGATTTATTTTTGGACTGCATGTTACTGCTTCACGCTTGCACATGCTTCCTGTCTTGAAACGTCTTTATATTTTGCCTTTAAAATTTTGCATTGAATTTAAGATAGCTTTATTAACTCACAAATGTTTACATGGAAATGCTCCAGCATATTTAACAAAATTGATATGTCTTCGACTTGCGCCACTCGATATTGTCTGCGGGTAAATAATGATAAATGGTTGCTTCAAACTATACCACATCCTAGCTTGGTCAAATCTAAATCTATGTTTTCCTTTGCTGCTCCAAAAATTCCGAATTCTTTGCCTTTATCACTGCGTGAAACCAGCAATGTTTCGCTTTTCAAAGCGCATTTGAAATCTTACTTTTGTTTATTGCTTTTGAGGATGTTGCCAATGTTGAACAACTGTGCTATGTTTCTTGTAGTAGTATTTATTCATTTATTTATTTTTGATAGTGTTGGTATATAGTGATTTTTACAGTTATTTTAATTCTGGGCAACCCCTTAGTCCGATTCTTGAAACCGTGTGTAACATTTATTCAAAAATCAATTGGGAGCTATAAGCGCTTGTTTGAGCATTTTTGCGGTAACTTGTTACCCTAATTCAGTTCCCTAATGTATATAGCGTTTGTAGAAGAATCTATGTGTACTGTGGAAATCGGGTTTGATGATGTCAATAATAATTTAAATCTGTGTTTTTAAGTAATTTTTAGGCTACGCACTCGTGACACATTCTAGCGAAACTTACGTACTTTTTCATAAAAAAATAGTTTTGAGAGTCGTGTTAAACTAAATAGTTGTACAACTATAATTCATATCGTATATATATTTGGGTAACAGCCCCCTTTGTAGCGCTTTTTAATGAGAAACTAGCTGTAACGGTCTAGGTGAATAAGTTGTATACGTGCAATTCATACTGATTGCAGCTTTAGGTTTACAGCTCCCTTAGAAGGAGCTGTACTGTATATTTTACGCACTGACGTGTGCAAAAGTTACAGCTGCAATATTCGATCTTTGGTCAGATAAAGAGATTTCGGTTTAGGAACATTGCAGCTGTATTTTTTGCACGCGTCAACGCTTTAAATGTACACTTGTAATGTCATCGTCTTATAACTTGGAGCGCCGATTTTTCGTTAGCTACAAGCGTTTAAAAACTTTTCATGTCATTTTTGAATTCGTCGTATTTTTTTATATCTTTGGTGAAAAAATAATTTTGTACTTAGTTCCCCTGTAAGAGTTGCCGGCCACCAGTCTACCACTTTAAGATGAGTGAATTCCGTTCGATGCTTTTTCCAACTGCATCAGAAGCAAAGTTTGCCAGCTTATTCTCCGTCTCTGTTCCCTCTAAGTTTTTGGCTAGTGCAAGTTTGCCGAAGAAGAAATTTTAACGAAAAGTTTGCCCTAAGGTTTAGAGGGAATAAAGAAAGTTTGATCGAATTTTTGCCTCAACGTTGAGTGTCCATAATATAAAACTTTTGTTTTGCAGCAAAGTGTTGAATACTTTGAATCAAATTCAGCCAAAAATCGCCGTTCCAGTTGGCAAGTTTACAGAAAAATTGAAAAGTTTTGCCCAAAATTTTACATTTTTCTCAAATTTTGCACCTTGAGAGGGGCAGTGCACTACTTTCCCCTTTAATGCCACATATCAAGCAGAGAATTTGTGAATATCAATTTTTGAATCATTGGTTTTACCCGACTCGGAATCAAACCTTCTTTCTATCGCTTCAGACCCTTAATGGTCTTAGTCATATGTTTAATAACTTAATTAGAATGAGTTTTCATGGTCAAAGCCAATTACTGTTAATCACAGGAAATTTGTCGTTGCAGTGGCCAGTCACATCTCGAAACCATTCGTTTGTTTTAATGTGCATTAATGCATCGCAATCAAGTCAGCTGCTTTACTTGGATCAAAGCGCATTTGAATCATTTTTATCGCACGAATTGGCTGTCACGACTTTACTGCACACCGGCCAATTAGGTCAGTTTTTAAGACATTGCTATCGGTGCGGGGGGTCTTGGGTTTAAATCCCAGATCAGTCAAATCAGACACAGTGTCGCCAACGGCTCGCCACCGCTGCGACGTTTCTTCGGAGCTGTGTAGTCCAGGCGCTAAGTAGCGGAGATAAGCTCCGCCACTCGTTACACGCCTCGGCGTAATAACGCGAGAATAATGAAGATTTGATGTTTTTTTTTGAAGTTTACTGCAGTAAATTCAATTTTTCTGTAAGGTCTGCTTTGTTTTCTTTTGTTAGTTACACTGATTGAAATACTTCAAACATTTTTGTCACTGTGGTTAGAGCGCCATCGAGTAAGGTGCTCTCATTACTGAAATATATTGGAAATGTGAGCTTTATGATATGTTGAAACTGAAGGTCAAGGTAGGGGAACAACGGATGTTTGAAGCAATAACAGATAGAGTAGGCTCTTGTCAAGTTTTAACGAATCACAATTTTTCTACTAAGCGAAACATGCAAGACCTAATACACTAAGTCTGCATACCTTCTGCTTTTGTCTAACTGCTGACAGATTTTTTGGCTTGACCCAACCGGAAATAATTCTTTTTTGAAGCTACAAAATGAACGCTTCTGATCAATATATTAATGGAAGTCCGAAATTTTAAGTCTCCTACTTATGACCAAGTGGATTTGCATGTGATGTTAAATCAATTGCATGTAATATACCTGTACCGTTGGGCCATGTCGGCTGACAAATCCCGCCTTGACTGTCTATGCTTAGTTTAGAGATAGTCAAATCAGTTTTTTAACGAAAAGTTTATGATGTTGTTGTTGTATTGCGTCAACATTGAATTTGCGACATGCGCTAGTTACTAGACGTAATGACGATATTGCAGTCGCGTTTCTTAGCTTGTGAACGTGAAAATCGTTTCTCCTTACCGTATTGGTACTTATTCATTTCTTACTAAACATTAACTGCTATAGGCCTAGGATCGTCTTTGAAACGTATGTTCTTTGAATGGACTTTCTCGTCGTTTTTCCTACTTTTTTGCTCAGGCAATTCTAGCTATTATGGTGATTTTACACAAGATAACGATGCGCAAATGCAGTTTCTTGCTTCTGTATTCAAATTCCTACTTTTCGTTGAACTTCAATTTGTCTTCTGTCCATTTTCAACCTTATTTTAGTATTTGTTGTACCTCCGTGACTCCGCCGTTCTGCATTCCGGAATTCGCAGCATTTTTGCGTGTTTATTTTGCTTGCAACACATTGCTGTGGGCCATGCGTCCTCAGTGTCCTTCCCCAGACTTTACTTTAAATTTTAAAATGAGTTATGAATGAAAAAGCTCATTGCGGGTTCTGTTCAATTTCATTGTATTTTCGTATGTTTGAGGTTGCAGTGCATTCGATTTTAGTTGTTTTTTTACGCTGTCGGTACGTTGAATTTCAGCTGGTGCCAGTGAGAAAATTGGATGGGCGTTTGGACTTGGTTTGGAAAGGCTGGCTATGCGGTTATTCGATATTCCCGATATCCGATATTTTTGGTCCACTCACGAATCGATTTTGTCACAGTTTCGAGGATTTGATGATATTAAACAAATCAAGTTTAAGGTAACTTATTTCCTCACAACACCGCATTGCCTGGCTTGAAACTAAAAACTTAATGTTGAGCGTGATGCTTCAACGGTTGAAATTTCGTCGCAGTCGAAACCTGGCATGCGAAGCTACTTCTATCAGCATCTTTTCATAGTACGAGTATTTTACCTGCTAATTTGAACCAGTTTGCAACGTGCTTTGCAAAAGCAACTTTTGTCTATACCCTTGTCGCTGAGTATCAAGTAAGGATACCGCCTTATACCTCTCAAAAATTTTAGAAAAGATATCCTTAACTACACAGCTTAGTTCTGATTTTAGTAGTTGTTTTGGAGAATAAAATTAAGCTGTTCAGGTGGTCGAGTTAGTAGAGCATCTGTCCCTGGAGTAGTTTGATTCCAAGTCTGGTCAAACCAGTTATTTTAAAGTTGGTATGCTAAGAATGCTTGACGCTCGGTATTAAAGGAGACAATATGGAGAGCTAGCCAGCAAGTTTACTTGTTGTGCCATTGTCAGGGCACTTAACTGGATTACCCCATCTCGAGAGTGGTAAACATCTCGAGAGTAAGCAGGTGATCGACCAAACCTAAACGAGCTCGTTTTTGCGCTTTGATCGCTGTTTCGTAATACGACTAAGTTAGAAGTCAGAAATGCATTTAAAATATTTAGTTCTGCTGCTACAAAGCACTAAAAAGTAACTTTTTTTTTTATATGCGATAAAGTCTTTATAACCCTCCAGAACTCAGTTTCTTAACCACAAAAAGGATTCATTGCGGGCTGATTGTAGCTTTATTTAGTTTGACAACATTTGCGTTTTCTTATTGGGCGGACATACGTTTTAGTCTTCTAAGTTGTGTAAAACACGCTCATTTTGGGTGTTATACTATTCCTTGAAATTACTTATTAATGAGTTAGTGATTAAGGATGATTGTAATTGCGTAGTAAACGTTCTTAGCGTCACGAGGTTGAAATATTTTTGGCAATTCTGTGCGTAAGAACTTTTCAAGAAGTTAAAATGAATGTTGTAAAAATTGCTTTAGCATATTTTTTACAAACAAGAAGTTTAGAAATCCTGACTTGCTTCGTCTTTATTATCATTGCGGATTATGACTTTCACTTTTGCACACCGTATATCTAGGGATGTCCATTTCAGAACAGTGAAGTATTCTAGAATAATTCCGAATCTTTTTTTTCGAATCCAGAATTTTACATTCTTAACCGAATCCCAAATCTATAAAATGGCCGTTACTGCTATTTCGATATCAGTTCAGCACGCAACCGCTCGACTACTACAAAACAAAAAAAAATCAACCAATTGTTTCGTTTTTGATAAATTGATAGTCAGCACTATGAATTCGAAGCGTATATACACGCAGTGGCGTAGTCATGGAGCTAACAGCGGGCATGCCCCTCTTAAATTTTAGAAACACATGAAAAAATTCGATTCCAGTATGTATACAAGCGGTGCATGTTATACTTACGGCTTCCCTCAAATTTTCTACGACCTTCGATTGCCATTGCATGATCACACACACACGAGGCCGAACGCGAAATCGCGTTTATGCACAACGTCTAAAAGGATTAATCACGCGCAATTTTTCTTCACAATTAAACCGACTCCTAAAAACGGAACCGATTTCGTAGGATTCGATATTCTGAAATGGACATCCCTACGTATATCCCAAACAGTTGAAGTCTACTTTCACAGCTCAGATGGCCGAGTGGTAAGAGCGTCTGTCTCTGGAGCTGTAGACTTGGGTTTGATTCCAAGTTGGGTTTAAGCAGTAATTTTAAAAATGGTATTCGCGCTTTTCTTCTTGACGCTCAGCATTACGGGGACTTTGTGGAGAACAAGCCGGCAAGCTAACTTGTGCCGTTTGGAAAGGAACTTAGCGGGATCCCCATGTTGCTATGGTAGACAGATGGCCGGTAACTCCTAAACAAGCTCAATAGAGCGCTTTGATTGCTTTTTGTGATGGAAGGATAAATATGCAACTTACTACAAAAATAGTCGGCTGACTAATAAGCTGAATTTGTGAGTTTGTAGTGTTAAACTGGTACTTGTTATTTTGTCAAAAAAATGTGCCAAATTTTTTGTGTTTTGAAATTGTTGTTTTTTACCGACTACAGTGGTTTCTACTAAAACAATATGAAATGTTAAACGTAGTAATATGGCTCAAGTTGTTTTCAAATTATTGCACTTAAAAAAACAGGAGTAAGCAAGGAAACAGCGAAGTGAGCTTGAGATCTTCGGATACAGTCAACCGTTATTTATGTTAACAGTAATCGGCTCCAGCCGTGAATTCAAGTCGCCACAAAAAATTTGCTGTTGTATCCTCGCGCTCGTGATGTCACTGAGTACAATTTTTGCAAAAGAGTCAAGATTGACTCTGCATTAAAAAATGCGTTTCGTTCTTGCAGCCTCTCATCAGCAACCAGCCGTGCATAATGAACGATATTTCGTTTTGGGTGCCTGATGATTTTTGTAGCAACGACTTGTATGACGTCATACGATCATTGGATACCGATTTAGTGGAAACTGTGACTCTAATCGACGAATTCACTAATTCAAAGTAAGTCGAATTCTAGTGAAATCCAATAGGTATGCAAACTCATAAACACATCGACTAATGTCATATTGATTTTTCGCTAAGAGAAAGACGGCAAAGATATTGCCCTTGTACGTTTTAAGAGTTCCCACTCGTCAGCGACATGCCAAAAATTTAAGTGACTGTCTGTGACCTCATATAATAGGTTAATCATTGTGTTTTTATCTTTTACTTCCTCGTTATATGATCCAATTTCACGTTTTACCAGAACTTTGCAGAAGTTTTGCGGCTCTAGCAAGTGCATCAGTGCACGATTTTGAATGTTAGTTATAATTTAAGTCTAAAACATCTACAAGTTTCGCTTTTAGGTTAAGTCATACTTACTAGTTTCTTATTATCGTATTCAAGAAATAAATTGGTAGGTTGACTGTGTATATACTGTATAGCCCAAGCCGTGGGCGTTGTTTTACCTGGAAGTTGTGTTTCTGTATTTATTCGCTTATTTATCCTGTCACGAGAAAGCGATCATTGCGCCATATAAGCTCGCTGAGGAGTTGCGGGTCACCTGTCTACCACACCAAGATGGGAAAATCCCACCGAGTGTCTTTCCCAACGGCACAACAAGTAAGCTTGCCGGCTTGTTCTTCACACTGTCTCCGTAATGCTGAGCGTCAAGCAGGGAAGCTGTGAATACTTATTTTGAAGTCATTACTTTGACCCTGCTCGGAATCAAATCCGAGGCTACAGCTCCAGACGCTCTTACTACTCAGCCATCTGAGCTGAAACTTAGGAACTAAATCAAATAAAGCTGAATTGACGAACTTTGACATATTCGTAGAGAACAATTGCAAAATTGGGCTTTTTTCTCGTTACGTCCTTCTGCCAACGTCCTGTTTATGCACCGCTATAACAACATTGATGTTTTTATTATACTTTATAAGGAAAGTTATGCTGCTTTTATTACAAAAAGTTGAAACCAAGTCTTTTCGCTTCAATCGCTTGGACTAAGCAACAATTAGAATCACCATAGGATTAGTTCAGCAGCGTAGCAAGAAATTTTGAGGGGGAGGACATAAACTGGAGTGTCCTCAAAAGAGTCTCTCGTATTTTAGTCACCTAGCAACATTTGCTCTTTACTGAACGGCGTAGTCAAAAGGGGGGAGGGACGTACCCTCCCTGAATGCGCTCCTGAATTGATTGTAGCTGTTATTTAACATGAACTTTGTGAAAAAGAAGTTTTTAATGTTTTTGCAGGACCGGCAAAACAAGTCATTGTTACCGGTTATTTTACCGTTTTTTGCAGGACCGGCAAAACAAGTCATTGTTACCGGTTATTTTACCGTCATACATCTCGAGCTTTAACTCAAAAAGAAGTTTCGAATGTTTATGATCAACTCAAAAAAGAAGTAATAGAAAAATTGGGCGTTGAAGGCAGGTGGTGAAACCACTTCTTCTTGCTGCAAGTTTTCCAATTGGTGTTTCGCCTTTTCAACCGTTGGAATTAGTGCTTGTTTATTTTCCATATTGCATTTGTGTTCCCATCATCATCATCGTTTTGCTCCAGAGCGCTAGGATTTTTTTCTTGCTCTGGAGCCCGGCAAGTCATCTCTGCACGTAAAGGTCAGCCGGTTTTTGCAGCCAAGTTTCCAGAAATCGCGGTCTTATGCATCAATTTTTTTCAACCCCCTTTCACTTATGTCTTTCTCCAGTACCTCTATCCACCTCTTTTTAGGTCTTCCCTTATTTGAGCCATCTATTTGAAAACGCAGGGCCTTTGCTAGTCCTCGGTTATCATCCATTCTCTTCACATGTTCTAGCCAACGCAACCTTTGCCCTCGCAGGAATTCTCTCATTTCATCCACACCAGTTATTTCGCAAACTTTTTCATTGGTTGTTTTATCGTTCAAGGTCTTACCACATATCAAGCGCAGCATCCTAATTTCTGTTGTTATCAATCTTCTTTCATCTTCTATTCTCAAAGCCCAGCATTCACCCCCATAGGTAAGAGCGCTTCTCACATAGCTTTCACAATCCTAGGGGGTGTTTGAGGGTATGTTTGTTCACCATTTCCGGTCTTGTTATTTCCCCGTGGTATCTGGGGTTACATTTTTATGATTTTTGTTTTCCACCAAATCGCTTCTGAATATTGTCGGCTTTCTTTGAGCTTCTTCCGTCTTATGCAGCAAAGAACGAAGACGTGCCGTGTTTGCCGAGTTCTCCACCTCAAATTTTAAGTATGCTAATTGTTTTACCTCAAATTTTAAGTAATTGTTCTACCTCAACTTTAAGTGATTCATTTCTGCTGCTTGTAATTGTTTTCTGCTGGGTATGCCTGATACCAAGTTAGGATTTTTTGGCATAAGACCAATCGACTGAACCGCCTTGGCGTTAAGACAAGGTTTAAGGGTATAGTGTTAGACAAGGTTGAGGTCGTAATGCTGATTTGGGCACGCTGAGTTATGCCATGCCAAATAGTCACATTCTCTCTGGTACAGTTTACAATGTAGTGTTATTTGTAATGCACGATACAATGTATCCCCAAAACTTGTGACGTCATGTAAGGTTTAGTTGTTTACTTGTTTTACTTGATTTATATGAAAGTGATGCCAAACATTAATTTAAAAGGCTCGGTTTGGTTGTGAAATGCTAAGGACAAGCAACAGTTTTATTTTATCAAGCATGAAATTCTAAAAAAATCTAATTGCAACTTCGATTGCTCATGTGGAAATTTCATGTACTCACAAATTTCAATTCAAGAAATATATATGTGTTCACCGGCGCAGCCAGGGGGGATTAGGGGGACCAGACCCCCTTTTCAAAGCACAGATTTAAAAAAATATCAAACAATGAATTCTCCATATAAAATACTTTTTAACCTGAGCAGTGATTAAATCGCCAGTAAAGTGGAGGTAGGGGAAATAATTTGTTGCATGATCAATTTTATCATAATGATTATACTTTCCGCAAGTAAATATGGGTTGTAATGAAGATAATCAAGGGCGTTAAAAGCCTTTTTTTTTTTCAGCTCTCCTTAGAACTTTTGAGCCCCTTTTTTCAAAGTTTATAACTACACCCTATTGCACTTAAACGATAACTTATCGTGACATGTGTTATTCGTTTATCTTTCTAATTTTCTAATCCTGTTTCTGTTCTATTTTCTACTTCGAAGGCAAAAAAATATTAAGCTGCATTTTTGTAACCAGACCTCAATGAATTATGTTTATTGGCCTAATTTTCATAGATAATTGTCAAACATGTGTACAGTGGGCTTATTGTATATAGAAATAGCCTTTAGTAGCATTCTAATGCGAACCCGAAAATCTTTTCCTATTTACTTGGCAAAAAATGATTTGATTCAATATTCAAGGTGTTTTCAGATTTTCATGGCTACTTAACATTAATGCCTCTAGAATTCCAGCTTAAAGCAGCTATTACTACACACGCGACGTAAGGACAATGCTAATTCTTCAGCAATGCACTTTCTTCTTTTAGGAATAGGATGCTATTTGTTCACTTCGCGACGTAAAATGTGTTGATGAAAAAAAAACAAAAAAACATGCTAGCATGTTTATATTGTTAAGTGTCCTCCTGGCTACTGCTATTTATGCTGCAGGAAAGCGTGAATTTATCCAGCAGTTTGAAAGCCAGTGGCGTGTACTGCAGGGGGGGCGCTGGGTCGAGCACTGTGCAAAATATGTGATATTTGGTACAAAAATATCCTGCCCTTCAAGTACCAGCGATCAGTGTGCAGAGGAGGTAAAGCGAAAAGCAGATGCTAGTTTTTTGTTGATCGTTCTGGTTAATTTTGATAATTTGAACTGCCGGAGGCTGGTGCTAGAAGTTTAGCCCTGTTTTTTTGTTTTTTTTTTATCCTCTCCGAACTCTCTTTGTGCCGTCAGTTCTTGTTTGAAATATGTTTATTCGTTATAGATTGCAAATACAAGTTTTCCAAAAGTTTGAACCCCCTCGAAATTAATAAGCCTATGACAAGCACACATAATTCGAAAATGTGGCCAGCAGAAATGCTCCCTATTTGGTGAAGGACTCAGAATGGGAAGCAAAAATTTAAACAAAAAATTGCTTTAAACGTTGTTCAAAAAGCTCTGAGCCTGCAATTGCGGCATGCATAAGCGCGGGAAGTAGGGTGCCAGGGGGGACTCAAGCCCCCCCCCTGACAATTGAACAAATTATGCACTGAGTGCGACGGGATTGATGCTCGCAACGTACATACTTAATGAAGAAAATATTTTTTACAGTGCTTTTACCCAATGAAGAATCATTACCCTTTTAAAAATCGCTCAGTTATTATTCACTAGGTCAACGTAAAATCTGGTAAAATTTTCAATGTTGGAAGTTCATTTTTAACAGTGTTTTATGTCTGCGTTCTCAAACCTTTACAACAGTCATGGACGATGGACCAGTAAAAGTATAATGGCTGCCAATTCTTGTAGCTGCCAAACACTTTAGGCCAAACTACTCTAAATGCTCATGAAATTTACTACTGATCATGGGAATTACGCAAATCGTAAAGTTTAACAAAAATGCGGTGAAGTGCAAAAAAAAAAACGGTCCTCAATCCTTCAGATGTTCTGAATTCCACCAAAATTTATGTGAAGAGCTAAAAAAAATTCTTCACGGCCCGGACACATTACATGAACTGGAAATGTTGGTGGCCAACCTGATGTGTGTACATGCCAAATCGGCCCGCGATCGACAGCCAAGCATCCAAAGATGGACCTGTAGATCGCGATCGACTGGTCGAGCACCCCTGATCAAGCTTTTATGAGCTTGTGCAAGTTCTCTTTTCTGGTTGATTTTTTTATTGGTTTTGAATTTTTTCTACCTACCTAATGAAGCGGCTAAATCACTACTAAACTGGCACCGATGATCAGTACTCAATTTGCGGGGGGATGCCATCCCCCCGGAAAATAACACCATCTCCCCTTAAAACATTTTAGCGTAAACCATTCCCTTACAATTATAATGACCATCCCTTTTTACGGTATGTCTGCTTGAAAAGTTGTACCATCCCCCATAAGTGTTTTCACTACTCGAGCACTGCTGATGATTGTTACTAAAATTAAGCTAGTACGCCTACCTAAATACCTATATCTACACATTTCATTATGTTAAAAAATGGTTCAGTGCTTTATTTTGATTGTGTGCTTTTTGTTATTTTTAAGCCTTAGTGGGGCATTGTTTGTTACATATAACTCTGAATAATAAAGCAAAAGTTGGATCGGACAAATTTCGTTGGTCTACTTTTCGGTTTTGTCATTGACTTGCATTTTACAAATACATGAGTTGTAATTCGTGCATTTTAGAAAAGCCTAATGGTAGTAAGCAATCTTGTTTTCCATGATAAAAAATTATCATGAAAAAATTCCGGTCACTTGAGCGGGAATGCAATTGATGTCTATCAAGATAGGTCTGCTGTGACCTTCTAAAAACATACATTCGGGAAGAGAGGGATGTGGGGGGCAAAGCCCCCCAGATGTTGACACAATCTTACGATTTTGAGCCCCCCCTGTCCAAAAAACGTTCTCGCGCCACTGACGGCATGTAAATTTTCAAAAATTGTTCAAAAGGCATGCCCCTTTACTCCCCTAGAGTCGTTTTTCTTCCTCATGTGGCTTTAAATTAACTCTACTTTTGCCACACGCCAGAAGAAACCGCGTCTAAAAAAGTCTTAAAACTTGGCACTCTCCTGAGATATTTTTTTGGATACTGCACCGTGTCAAGCAAATTCTACTTCCACTAAAGTGAAACATATCACATATATGCGTAATTTGTAAGTTTTGATAAGGTCTACGTTCGTGTGGTAATACATAAATTTCAGCCCCCTTACTCAAAAGTACTTCCAACGCCACTGAAAATAATGCTGTTATGTCGATAATCTGCCATAGTGTATTGCCATTGCGCTGAACAGACTGCCCTCAATAGTTTATGACAAACGAACGCACCAAATAATTCAAGATCGTATATTCAGTGAAGAAAATTGTCCCCCCCTTTTTTTTATTTCTGGCTGCGCCGGTGTAAGTGTTTAGTGCTTTTCCATACTACCTTTGTGTGAACTGTAGGAGATGCCAAACAGTGTTTTCATTAATTAATTTTTGCAAAACTATAGAATCTTGTTTACGAGGCTTGGATTAATTTACTTTCGAAGGTAAGCGAAGTTTTGCCAACTAATTTATGGCAGTATATGCAGTGACTTTTTCTGCTCTTTTTGAACGTTGCATTTAGTTTTTGCTTGCTTTTTTTGTATCATACTGTGGTTAATAACGTGTAATTATAAAATGCACAATTTTGTATCGAGACAACTGCTGCAATTTTTTGTAAAATTTGTAATCAATGGTTTGCCTGTTTTTGAATCAAAATTTTGGTTCAGTATATCTACTGTACTGTAATGCCTACCGGTATGTATTATTATTCTGGCTTCACGACCAGCATAAATGCTAGATTGTGTAGCTTGTAAAAAGTTACGTCTCCTAAGCATGGATTAGAAACGTAAAAAAACAATTTAGTGACTCTGTACTGATACTCTTTAAGTTATTTTTAAACGTCCCATAATAAGCCTTATTTGTGAATGCTTCCTCTGACTTGACTCGTGAAAAGCTTTTTTGTGTCTTAAATAAAGCAGTTTTTCTGACTACAAGTTTTCCACAACGTCAAATCATCTGCTGATAATAGTCGTGCCTTTTTCAGTTATTCGTATTTAGCCTTAATTTTTTAACCGTATTAGCTTATGAATATACCGTACCTTTGGTTTAAACTAATTGTTTTGAGCCTTGACAATCTGAGTTTGATCTTGACAATCGGAATTAGTGAAGCTCTTTACACTGAGCAAAATAAGTTTGTTTTATATGCTTTGTTGAACTTTCTAAAATTTTACTCAGTTCAAAGTGAATCACTTGTAAAGCTAATACACATTTTTTATGTTATTGTGTCTTACTCTAGCTCTACCTTTCGTGTATTGTTTGTTATGAGGCAAGTGTTAAGGTGTTCTCATGTTCTTTTTTTCATTGAGCAACGATCAAAGGCGTCTGGAGTCTCCTTGAGACTCCTCCCAATCCAGTCCTGCTTTAACCTCACAATGTCAAATTCCGATGAAGGCCGAAATTCAAAACTTCAACTCTTGTTTTGAGTCCTATTTCTCAAGTTCACAAGCATGATTTCCTGTTCAAGGCTATGCTGGCGTTTGAACTGGCCATTCTGGCCCCAACTCCAGATCCAGTTTTAACGTAAAATGAAGTCCACTGCAGTAAAATTAATTGGACTTCGACTTGCCATTTGGGTCCTAGACTCCTACTGTAGCAATTCAATGGTTAAGGTTATTTTCTAGTTTTTCAGTTTTTAGAAATTGTTATGATGCAAAAAGCCCGTAATAACAATAATGAGGACGAAATAACTAGTTGAATGATTAATTTAACTGTTGGTGTATGCAAATTTCGTCTTATGAATTGCCTTTCCGTAATTTGAATATTTTGTATTGAAAATGCACAGTTTTGTTTATTAATGCGTTCAATTTTTTTGAAATAATGCGTTAGTTCTGTACAAATTTTGTATCATTAAAAATAATCAAAAACTGTTGTTCAATCTGTAATTGTAAAGTGTTAATTTTAATGCAGTTATTTTTTGTCATTTCAGATAGTAGGATAGTGGTGTAAAAATGGTTTTTTACTTTACCAGTACTTTATCTGGAGGGCAATATGCAATATATATGTGGGAATAGATAAGTTCAAAAATGAGGATTTGATTAAATATGGCTGGCCAGAAGATGTTTGGTTTCATGTTGATAAAGTTTCATCTGCGCATGTTTATTTAAGGTTACAATCTGGACAAAGTATTGATGATATTCCGGCAGAAGAGGAGTCTGATTGTGCTCAATTAATCAAGGCAAATAGTATCCATGGAAATAAAATGAATAATATTCAAATAGTTTATACTCCATGGGCAAATTTGAAAAAAACTGGAGATATGGCAGTGGGTCAAGTTGGTTTTCATAAACAGAAGGAAGTTAGAACTGTTCTTGTCGAAAAAAGAATAAATGACACTGTAAATAGATTGAATAAAACTAAAGTAGAAAAACATCCCGATTTAATGCAAGAAAAAGAAGATCGTAATAGACAAGAAAGAAACGAAGCAAAATAAGTGATGCAAGAACAAAGACAAAAAGAAAAAGAAGAAATAAAACGCAAAAAAGAAGAGGCAGAATTGCGATCATACAACTCACATTCAAGAAAGTAATATGACTTCAAATCAGGATGGTGACGATTCAGATGATTTTATGTAACTACCGCAACGAAATTAGCGAATTAAACAATTAGGCCGTTTATTTAATGATTTTTCAGCCTTATGAAATTTATACACATCTTGAGCAAGTTTTTGCGGTTTGCCCGTATATTCAAGCTAGAATTTTCCCATCAATATGCGGAACGCCAGAAAAACTTGTTGCAATAACTGTTTTTGCTTCCCATTTTTGTAATGAGTTTGTTGCATTCTTACTAGTTAGCTGTGGGTGGCAATTTTTTATCTGGTGCTCTCAAAAGCTAGTTATTTGTTTAAAATCAAAATAATCTTCGTTGTACTTGCCTATTACGCCGATGCGAGTAACGGCACCATCTCCGCGGCGTAGCGCCTGGGCACACAACCCCAAAGAAAGATCGCCGGTAGTTGATTTGTCAGCAAAGTCCGTGTGTTATGATTTGAAGTTAGATTTTGCGTAAGCATTTGTTGAGCGAATATTTGCTAACTTATCAACAATCGCAGTCACTTGGTTCATGGTGATTTTGCCTTTAAAATTAAGTCTATACCTTTTGCATTTAGACTGTCATGAATGAAACCTGATTATGTAACGAATAATTTATTCGTTAGATTTTTCAGGCAAGTATTATATATATATCAATTTTTTTACACACCCGTTGCAGTTTTCTTAAATTAGTTCTGTTTTGAGTTGCAGCTGGCCAATGCTAAACTTCCTATGCAGTTGTTTTGAAGTTCACGAACTTCCATGAATGAATGTTTAAGTTTACGAACTTATGAATGAATGTTTTAACTGGTGTATTTTCGATTGTGACCTTATGAACATTGGCACTAATTATGTCAGTGAATATCTTATGTGTCATTAGTTTGACGTTATTAAGGAGCAATCATAGGGCAGTACTCGGTATTGCATAAAACTTTTGGGATTTACCAAAACGATGGAACTGGTGCTGATTTTGAAAATACAGCTACGTGTCATGTTGCAATGATGACACCAATTAACTTCATATTTTGCCGGCTTGTTTGAAACACCTGATTATTGCGAGTGGTCAATTTTAGCCTTTTTTGAATTCTCTTATGCAAAGTGGTGTTAGGCAATGATTTGATTTTGTTTTTATCACCAAACTTTTGTGTCTTTAACCAAATTTTTTGGGGCGTAGTTGGTATCGCTTTCTGCTGACTGTTGTCTAGTAGCTGTCCAAGCACGTACTTTCAAACTAAGGGTCGTTCAGTGAATTTTTTGGAGTTGCAAATCAGGTTATGTGGCGCAGATAGTTTTCTTCGGCTTGAAGAAACGCATGATTGGGTGGTATAAACTTTTTATTTCGGAGAAAGGTTGGAGAACGAAAGTTTGAGACCCACTATTAAACCGTACAGACATAGCGTGGCTTTGCCCTTTTGTAATTTTGAAAAAAATATGAGATTAATTTTAATGGCTGGTATTACCGTTTCGGAAAGTCAGTGACATAGAAAATTGAACTAACCTTTGGTAAATGAGCAGAGAATTAAAAATCTTCCAGAGCGTCTTGTTTTATGATGGAAGAGTTTTTTGTTGTTTTAACTTCACCGTGTGTGAATGTGGCTTTAATAGGTGCAAAAACGATTGTACCTTTTGGATATAGTTTTTCTTTAAACGATGTCAATGTTGTGTTGAATTACTACTATGTGTTTGCCGTCTTTGTGAATGGTGATTGGTTAACTTTCTATTGTTGATAGATGTAGTTAATTAAGAAACTAAAAATGAATTTATCATCGCTATTGAGGCCAATATTTCGAAGGAAGTCCAATTTATATCTTTACAAGAAGTTTGGATGTTTACAGTTGCTTTTTGTATCAGAATATCATGCAAGTACTAACATTTGTTGTTTTTGCCAAACTTTGCCCAAGCCCACTGAGCGATCTAAGCCTGAAGTACGTGGATTCAAATCTGTATTAAATCCAGTCCGCTTTTTCCATATACATAATAAACTTTGTCAGAAAAATAACACCCAGACGTTGTCAACTTCTATCCCTTCCAGTACACTTGCCGTTTGCAATCAAGAGTTCCCTGTCGATAACTGGACTAATGTTACTCCAAAAATATTAAGTTATTTGGGACGAAATTTACATTTACAAAAGGATCATCCGATTTACTTAATTAAACAAGTAAGTGTTGACTACTGTTAATAAACTTGAATTTGTGCTATCAAAACATTTAAGGAAGTGTGAAAAATCGTGGACTTTTGCTGTGTGTCTGCGATTAATGCCAAAACCTGTTTTTCGGTTGATGTAATTAGCTCCTTTTTGTGTAGTTGCTAGTGCAAAAATATCTGCACGCAGTAGTGTTAAAATAATTAAACTGCTTTTGGTTTAAGTTCATATTGTAATTAGTGAGCTAGCAGTCATAGAAATTTTTGGCCCAGAAAAACACAAATGGCAACAAATCGCTCTTCAGCATTACTTTTTTTTTAACTTGATCCAACCCTTTCAAAATATTAACGAAATTTAGTAAACAGCTTAAGCGAATTCTGATATAAAATAATATCTTTGCAAGTAAGTAACGTATGGCCGTATGGGCTTGTTTTTTCACTTGAAAAACAGCATGGAAGCTAATGATGTCATTTTAGTCGCTACTAATTACAATTGAGGTGAAACTATTTCGTCGCGCGTGGGCAACAGATCTTTCGTGATTAGTTGTTACGGCTAAAGTTTTTCGCGTTTGAGACATGTTTCGGGTGGTTGCGGACTCGAAAAACGTTAACTGATATTGCAATCTTCTCAATGCAATGTCGAATTTTTTGTTCAATGGTTTGAATAGAACCATATCAACGAAAAACAAATTGAATCTTCATTAAGCTTGTGGTGTTACGCCAATGCATGTAACAAGTGACTGGCCTATCTCTGCTGCTTCGCGCCTGGGCAGCACAGCTGCGAAAAAACTTCGCAGCTTGGGTGAACCGTTGGCGACGCTGTCTCCGATTTAACCTGCCCGGGAATCGAACCCCCGTCCTCCCGCACCGCTAGCGGTGCCTTAATTACTACGCCAACTGGTTGGTGAACGACCATTAGGAATTTTGATTGTTTTTGTTATATAGCATTTGGGTTTACTGCTAGTATTTCCTTTTGTGATTATTGTTTTTTATAGGCCATTGTCGATCACTTTTATGCAAGCTATAGAAAACCTCGAGGAAGCCCTATTTTTGCTGTACTTGACAGCCTTCCTCCTATTGTTACCGTCGAACAAAACTTTGACCAATTACTTATACCTGAAGGTACTAAGCTTTGCTGTGCTTTGTACTTGAATGTGTGAAGGGACTGGAAGCATTAACTAACTATGGTATTACACTATATGTCTATGTTTTTGTAGGCTAGTTGTTGCTGCAGCTCTTCGTAATAATATCATGTGGTTATTTGAACGTAAAACATCTCTAAATGAGCCTTCATTGTGCATATAAATTGTCACAATGTTTAACTTACATGCTGATGATCAATTTTTTGCTTAGACTGTTCACATAAGTATTTTAGCTGATAGGCACTAAATAGTGGTTTAACTCATGCAAAAATGCCTGTGTGTCGTTGCTGTATTTTACCATATAACTCACTTCACTATGGACTGTGGTAGGGCCCAAAACTGTGTAGTTACTGCTATCCACAGTTTAATTCGATTTGAAGTGAGCCAAGTTATTGCTTGTAAGGTATTAGCAGAATTTTTAAGTAATACGGTTGAAAAATACAATCCCGTTTTTGTTATTTCTGCCTATTATTTTAGATCACGTGAGCCGTAACAAAAAAGACAATTATTACGTCAACAAGACCCAGCTTCTACGAGCACATACCACAGCTCATGAACATGATCTTATAAAATCCGGCTTGGACGCTTTTTTGACAGTGGGAGACGTCTACCGTAGAGACGCAATAGATTCTACACATTTCCCTGTGTTTCACCAATTGGAAGGGGTCAGACTGTTCAATGGCTTTCAGGTAAAGATTAAATTCAGATTTGTTTATTCGTCACCGTCTCCATGAAACAGCAAAGTAGTGCTCATAGTTAAGTTCATACTGGTACAGTGGTCATTGACAAGCAACATTCGAAGGAAAAAAAGTAGTTATACCGCACTGCGAATTTTCAGTTTTTTTAATAGTTGCTGCACAATAGATAGCTGACCAAATCGGAAAAAGCATTGCAAGGAAAACCAATATCAGGTTAACTGACGAAACAGTAGCTGGATGGGTGCGAAGGGCAGAAGCCTTTGGGTTAAGGCAGCCACCAACGATGCCACACATGGATATAACCATTACCATTATACGGTGTGCTGGACGAGTTGAAGCGTGATATGTGTCAAGCTACTCAATAAAGAGTGCTGCAACCAAACGCAATAAAAAGGCCTTCTGAAATTCTTCCTAAAGCCAAAAATGGCATATGGAAAGCTGTTTAGGCCAAAGGGAAATAAACCTTGTCCAGCTTTCTGCTACGCCAAAGTGATCTCTGCTTGCTTCTCAATTTTCATGGGACTTTTTGGTTTGTATGATCAAGGAAGAAGTCTAGTCATGCGAGGTCGATCTGCAAATATTATCTTGGCGAAGCTGTAACATTTATATTAAACTTTTAGTTTGACCAAAAGTTTTGGCTGTTCAAGTTCGACTTGAACGCTTTTTGAAATAGGAAAGATTGCAAATTGCTTAATTATTTTTAGAACTATTTAAACATTTATTTAAATTTAGCACTAAGCGGTTAAGTAGGCTTAGATTTGAATAGTAGTTAACGTCAATAATGAGTTTTTAATTTGAGTAATATGGCAGAAGGCTTTCATTCATACCTTAATCAATAAACTACTATATTTTTTCTATTCTTAAGCTGACAATTAGCATATTGTAGATGTTTGCCGTATGTTTATGAATTCTGTTAGTGTATAGTGCTTGAGGCATATCATTGTTATTTATACGACTGGGTTTGGCAAAATCAATTTTAGACGTTAAAATTTCAGCTGTTTGAGAACTCTGAGAAAAGTGAAACTTATCAATTGTTTGAAAATGGTGATGAGTCTGTTGATAAACAATCATGTCATACACTTGAAGCATCGAAATTGACTGAATATGATTTGAAAAAGACTTTAACAAATTGTGTGGAAGATTTATTTGGAAAAGGTATGATTTTAATTTTTAATACGAACAAACAAAACAAAAAACAAAGCCTCATTATTCTCGCGTTATTACGCTGAAGCGTGTAACGACTGGCGGGGCCCATCTCCGCAGCTTAGCGCCATGGTAGTAATTAAGCTGCGAAGAAACGTCCCATGGGTGGTGGACCGTTGGCGACCCTGTGCCGATTTGACGAGCCCGGGAATCGAACCCCAGACCTCCCGCACCAATGGCGTGTGTTTCACAACTAAGCTTTTGCGTGATTTTTACCATATCCTGTATCTTGTCAAACATGGTAGTCGTTGTTGCGGCTTCTAAATTTGGGTACATTTTTGGAATTGTGCCCGTTGTGCTTTCAATGGGCTAGAACCCTGGGATTTGAGATGGCAGTGTTTTCTGGTTTAACGTTCTAATTTGAGTATCTGACTCATTACTAATCAATTGATCATTTAATCTTTCGTAGTGTTGCTAGTTGTTTACCATTGCATAGTAGCTTCGTAGTAGGGAGAAACGAGTTTTTTTGCCGTCGTAACACGAAAAATCAAGTTGAACGTTAACGAAGCTTTTTAAGAAAAAGCATCACGACTACAATGAAATTGCAAGAAGACCTCACGGTTTTTTAGTTAAAGGGATGTAAAATATCGAAAATAAATTAAATACATGGTTAAAAAGATACATGGCACCGAAACTGAAGAGTGGTGTCGGAATTAAAACGAGCGGGTAGTGCGCACATGAGTAAAGCAAAGTCTATTTCATCTCAAAGCAAAATGATACTGGTTTATGCTTAAGCGCGCATTCCGAAGATTATTTTAAATTAACGACTGATCAGAGTGTTAGTTCGAACGTTACTCTTTGAGTTCGAACGTTAGTTGTGAGTTCGAACTCAAAGAGTAACGTTCGAATGTTAGTTCCTAACGAACGTTAGTTCGAACGTTCTGATTTGAACGTTAGTTTGTTCGAACGTTCTGTTTGTTTGTTAGTTTGTTCGAACAAAAATTTGAACGTTAGTTTGTTCGAATAGTTTGTTCGTTAGTTTGTTCGAACGAACGTTAGTTCGAACGTTCTGATTTGATTTTAAAAAAGTAACGAACGTTGGTTCGAACGTTCTGATTATGAGTGGTGAGGTGCAATAGTATATTAAAGGCATGAAATGAAATTTGTTATAGCGCATACATGCAGAATATTTTGGATGACGCACGGTGACGCGGTAATCGAGCTACTTCAGTGCGAAACAGAAAGTGCATCGCAGAACTGAAAATCTGCATATTTTTTTCACGAAACACTGAGGTTTGGGTTTGGAAAATGTGACTAAGACTTGTTTCTCGATTGGCCAGGGCTCAATTTAATCAATCGTTGTGGTGATTCATTGCCACTATAAACTCTCAAGCAGTTTGAAAATGATGTTCTGTTGGCAATGGAGATTTTTTTTCATTAAATAAAATCTATGGGTACATAAAGCCGAAAGGGTGTTTGGCTGATCAAGGTCATGCATTATCAGGGATGAATGTACCTTTCACCTGAGTGCGGCTGATAAGGGCTAATAGCCCGAAACAGCGCTGTCTCGCTATAACTAATGGTATTTATTTCATATTTGTAAATTCTTTTGCTGTGTTCACTTTTTGAGTGAACGACGCAGGCAGGTTAAAATTTAATTAAATGTTGCGTTTTTAATTGTCAAATTCAAGCAGCACGACACAATATTGTTCATGATTGATTAAAATGGATAGAAACTTGACGAGTATTTTTTGCCAAAGTTGATGTAAGTTTTTGACTTGGAGTTAAAATATTGCCACGTTTTTTTATGCATGTTGTGTTCAATTTTTTGGAAATTCAATTGAAGCGTGATCATACCTACAGTTTTAATTTCTGCTCTAGTTGAATGTTTCAATATTTGCAAAATCAGTTTAAAGTCATCACCTAGGGATGTATATACCCTATTCTATTTTAAGAACACGAATTTTTCTGATTGGATGATAGGTTTTAGGTTTATGAGGTGTGTCTGCTACACTTCTTCACGTTGTTTTGTTGGAATAGATTTTGTCAGAACGTTATATTTTTTGACAAAGCAGTTTTTGTTAAAGTAGTTTCAATGGTTTTACTTGTACTATGTGTAATGTAGACCGCCTAAATGTAAGACCGCCTAAACTAACAACTATTAGCAATTCTGTTTCTTTTAGTATAGCAAACAAACTGGTTTTGGGCGTTAATTTGTTTAAAGTGATGACAGAATTTTGCGAATTTCCTTACCGTCAATTTGCATCCGCCTTTTGCATCTGAACAATGGATAGATCATCATTTATCAAAGCAAACAGTGGTTCAGTTATTTACGTCATTTTTCACTATGACTTATCAAAATTTCCGGCATGAAATCCTTAAAAAATTGAAATTATATTTACCAGCAAATTTTGTCCAATATACTGTACTGTAGTGATGGAGACTAAGATGTACCAAAGTAATTCGTAGAAATTGTAAGAAAAAAATGCTTCACAATTCAAAGCTTAAGTTGTAAAAATGAGAGTTCTTTTTCATGCATTTTTCATCGAAGATTCAAATGGTGTCATTCTAAAAGATAGATAAGTTTTTTTAATCGTGTAGAACTAACAGATTTGATTTTTGATCGCAAATTTTGGATTAAATATCAGTATTTCAGAAAAATCATGATTTGGTTTTTTGACACTATTGTTACACGGTGGAGATAAGAAAGCAGAACGTCTAAAAACATGTTGCAAAAGAACAATATAAGCTTAAAATTGCAAAATTGCGTCGTAGATTGTTGGCTTAAGCTGCAAAAACAAATTACACATTTTACCAAAAGAGTACGCAGAGTACATATTAAAACATTAGCGATATTTCTATTCACATTTTGTTTTTGGTTTGAATCGCCTACTAGAAGCGGGTATTTTGCCAATATACTTGAAAAAGAAAGAAATAAGGCACATTTATTTTTTCTGAAATAGTCAGAGCTACTGTACTTTCGCTTCTCTAGGCTTTCAGAAACCATAGCTATACTGTATTTTGCTTTTCCGAAAAGTTTAAAAATAACCGAGAGCAAGTGAAAACAAACTCTTTGAGGTGGTTTATTTCAAACAAAGGCTTTCTTCAGTAGTAAACAGTATGATAATAGTAGAAAACGCAGGTTGCCTTTGTATAACATGAAAATTGACCGGACAGAAGAGAATGTATTTATTTCAGTTGCACCATAAACAAACAACACAATTCAAGACACATAATAAATATATTGCGGAAGAACTCGAGTTTTTTACGTAATTCTGCAATTGGTACATTGCGAAGGACCGTGCGGTCATCGAGTCAAGCAACCACCCCATGTCCGAACATTTGCTTTAACATTAAAATGGGCATTTGAAAATGATATCCAAAGCAACGAAAAACTGTACAATTGGGAGCTTGTTAGCAATTTAATTACAAAAAGCCAAGAAACAGCTAAAAAACTTCGGCATTATGTTTAACGTTGACAAGTACACCAGAAGTAAGGCGAAACCACTGCGCCAGTGTTTTTACCTGGTTCTTGGCTGCTCCCAGTTGTACCGTTTGTCGCCGCTTTGCATGTCATTTTTGCCTGGTGATTGTGAGTTTTAAACAAACCTCATACATAAACGAATCCTATATCTCTTAAACACATCAGCATAGATGCCTTTTTTTTTGAGGAATTGATTGTAATTATAATCAAAACAAACTAAAAGGTTGCTTGACACAATTTCTAGTTTCATTATTCACTTGCAATCTCTTTTGCTTTTGTATATTTTGTGTGGTCATGGTACAAACCGTTTGCTACAAGCCTCTGTGCGCCAATCACCAGCAAAGCCGGAAATCACGTGTTCAGCTGACTAAATGGCGATTTTTTCACGTCTTCATCTGAGTATCCGTTGATTGAGAGATTCTTTGGTCTGCGCAAAACGTGATGTTGTTTAAGCTGTGTATACGTTAATAGGGCGTAGTTAGTGAAAAATTGCCACTGCAATATCATCTTTGCTATTGCGAGTCTGTCTTTGCATAAAAAAGCAACAGCGTCTTGAGTTTGACTTGTATTTGACCCAAACAAACTAATTAGATCAGGAGATTTTTACCTTGGAGTCCAGGATTTTTTACCTGGACCCCTTCTGGGGTCGGGGACAAATACTAATACGATGTATCCGTTGGTACAACCCCTGATTTGTTCGCCGTTACATGTTTTTGCTATAATGGGTTCATAGATTTCGTTTGGTTTTTAGGTTACGCAGCCCAAAAGTGTCTAAAGAAGAATTAGATATTTTATTTTTATTGAGAGGCCCGAGTCGGGCGAGTTTCTAGACCGCCTAAAACAGTTCTGTCTTCGATGTTTGGATTTTTCGCATTACCGGTAATTTGAAAGAAAATAGCCGATTTTTTCAAGAGAATTTTTGTAACTTGTCCAATGCCCATAATCTTTCTTTTTTCAGATGTAGAATGCAGATGGGTGGACGCATATTTTCCTTTTACACATCCGTCATTTGAACTAGAAATTCGATACCAAAATGAATGGATAGAAATGCTTGGATGTGGTGTTCTTAGACAAGATATTTTAAACACAGGTAAAGCAATGGAATGGAATTTTAAGTTTTTGAAAGCAAAAAAGCTTGCAATCTACTCCTTTTTACAAGCAGCTAAACCAAACTGTAGCAGCGCAGGAATTTTGGACATCGACTGAAAAAATGGTCTCAATCCAACAATTTTTTGAATATATAAATTATACAATGTTTCCGGTCGGTTGGTTTAGTGGTTAAATACATCGCTATTTAACTATAATACTATAATTAAATACATCGGTACGAGAGGTCTTGGGTTTCATTTTCTAAACGATGAAATTGGACCCAGTGTCGCCGACAGCTCACTGCCGTTGTGATATTTTTTCGGAGCTGTGTTGTCCAGGCGCTAAGCCGCGGAGATGGGCCTCGTCACTCGTTACGCACTTTGGTGCAAATTGTGTAAATCTCAATGGTTCTGTCACTTTTTCTGCCGGCTATTTTTATATATGGGTATTGGCAAAAACTGCCGATAGTCACCAAACTTTGTCATTGATCTAAGCTCTTAAGTCAGTTGTTAAAATTGTGTTTTTAACATTTATTCAAAAATCAATTGGGAGCTATAAGCGCTTGTTTGAGCATTTTTGTGGTAACTTGTTGCCCTAATTCAGTCCCCTAAAGTATATAGGGTTTGTAGAAAAATGTATGTGTTCTGTGGAAATCGGGTTTGATGACGTCAGTAATGATTTGGTAACACATTCTAGCGAAACTTACGTACTTTTTTATACAAAACTAGTAGTAAGGGGCTGTGGTAAATAGTTGTACAACTGTAATTTATTATACCGTATACATATTTGGGTAACGGCCTCCTTTGAAGCGCTTTTTATTGAGAAACTACCGTAACGGTTTCTAGGTGAACTCGTTGTATAAGTGCAATTCACACAGATTGCACGTTTGGGTGTGTAGCTCCCTTAGTTGCTCATGGATCTCACGATAAGAGCTTCTCATTTAAGCTATACCAAGTTATCAATTTCACACTTTTGTTTCCTCGTCCAAGTTATGAAATCGTGTGATGACTTCACAGCTTGGGTTGTTGTTTCATGGATATGGGTCATTATTGAGGTAATATAAGCCCGCATAATGCTTAGTATTCGTGTTTTGCGTCAATTGACCTTTCCACACTGCGTAAGACATTGCTAAGACGTCATCAAGATTTTATTGTTGGAATTCAATTAAAATTTTGCTCTTTGCATGCAATTAGTTGATGAAAAAGTTAAGGTGTTTTATTTTATTGGTACTATTAATGCCGTGAATTTAACTGCAGATGACAGTATTGACTTTTCACGTTTAATACGTCCATCGCTGACGTACAGTTGGACGTATGACCGTTGTAAAGTTTGGAAAATGCTTTGGTATTTATTTGGTAGTGCTCGTTTTTATCGTCTTATCACGAGAAATCGATCTTAAGCGCTATAACGAGTTCGCTTCAAGAGTTGCCGGCCACCTGTCTATCACTTTGAGATGGGAATTCCGTTAAGTGCTTTTTTCGAAGGCACCAGAAGCAAAGTTTGCCAGCTTTTTCTCCATCACTGTTCCCTTTAAGTTTTTATGCGAATTTGCCGAAGTAGAAATACAGTATAAACGAAAAGTTTGCCCTAAGATTTAGAGGACGTAAAGAAAGTTTGATCGAATTTTTGCCTTGAAGTTGAGTTTCCATAATATGAAACTTATGTTTTGCACCAAAATATTGAATACTTTGATTCGAATTCGGCCAAAAATCGCCGTTCCAGTTGGCAAGTTTACAGAAAAATTGAAAAGTTTTGCCCAAAATTTCTCATTTTCCCCAAATTTTGCTCCTTAAGAGGGACAGTGTACCACACTCCCCTTAATGCCGCATATCGAGCAGAGAATTTGTGAATATCAATTTTTGAATCATTGGTTTTACCCGACTCGGAATCAAACCTTCTTTCTATCGCTTCAGACCCTTAATGTTCTTAGTCATATGTTTAATAACTTAATTACAGTAGAATGAGTTTTCATGGTCAAAGCCAATTACTGTTAATCACAGGAAATTTGTCGTTGCAGTGGCCAGTCACATCTCGAAATCATTCGTTTGTTTTAATGTGCATTAATGCATCGCAATCAAATCAGCTGCTTTATTTGGATCCAAGCGCATTTGAATCATTTTTATCGCACGAATTGACTGCCGCAAGTTTACTTTACACCGACCGGTTAGCTCAGTTGTTAGGACATTGATATCGGTGCGGGAGGTCTTGGGTTCAAATCCCAGATCAGTCAAATTGGACACAGTGTCGCCTACGACTCGCCACCGCTGCGACATTTCTTCGGTGCTGTGTTGCCCAAGCGTCAAGCCGCGGAGATGGGCCTCGCCACGCGTTACACGCCTCGGCGTAATAACACGAGTGTAATGAGGATTTGATGTTTTTTTAAAAGTTTTCTGCAGTTAATTCAATTTTTCTGTAAGGTCTGCTTTGTTTTCTATTAGTTAAACTGATCGAAATACTTCAAACATTTTTGTCACTATGGTTAGAGCGCCATCGAGTAAGGTGCTCTCATTACTGAAATTTATTAGAAATGTGAGCTTTATGATATGTTGAAATTGAAGGTCAAGGTAGGGGAACAACGGATGTTTGAAGCAATAACAGATAGAGCAGGCTATTGTCAAGTTTTAACGAATCACAATTTTTCTGCTAATTGGAACATGCAAGACTTAATGCGCCTAGTCTGCACACTTCCTTCTTGTTTCTAGCTACTGACATGGAAAATAACGACAGTTTTTGGTTTGACCCAACCGGAAATGATTTTTTTTGGAAGCTACGAAATAAACGCTTCTGATCAATATATTAATAGAAGTCGGAAACATTAAATGTCCGGCTTATTACCCAAGTGGATTTGCATGTATTATTAAATCAGTTCTATGTAATATATTTATACCGTTAGGCCATGTCCACTGACAAATCCCGCCTTCCTGTCTACGTTTAGGTTAGAGACAGTCAAAATCAGTTTTTCAACAAAAAGTTTGTGAGGTTGTTGTTGTCTTGCGTCAACATTGAATTTGCGTCGTGAGCTGGTTACTAGACGTAATGACGTTATTGCGGTCGCGTTTCTTAGCTTGTGAACGTGAAGTACCTTAGTTGTTTCTCCTTAGTACTTACTCATTTCTTACTAAACGTTAACTGGTATAGGCCTAGGATCGTCTTTAAAAGGTACCGTTATGTTCTTTGAATTGATTTTCTCCCGCTTTTCTTACTTTCTTGCTGAGACAGTTCTGGATATTATGGTGATTTTACACAAGATAACGAAGTGTAAATGCAGTTTCTTGCTTCTGTATTTAGACTCCTACTTTTTTTGAAGTTCAATTTGTCTTCTGTCCATTCTCAACCTTATTTTAGCATTTGTTGTACCTCCGTGACTCCGCCGTTCTGCATCCCAAATTCCCAGCAATTTTTCGAGTTTATTTTGCTTGCATCACGCGCTGCTGCGGGTCCCGCATTCTCAAATGTCCTTCCCCTGACTTATGCTGTAAATCTCAAAATATGTCATGAATGGAAAAGCTCATTACGGGTCCTGCTCAATGCCAAAGTATTTTCGTATGTTTGTGATTGTGGTGCGTTCGATTTTAGTTGTTTTTTTACGCTGTCGGTACGTTGAATTTCAGCTGGTGCCAGTGAGAAAATTGGATGGGCGTTTGGACTTGGTTTGGAAAGGCTGGCTATGCGGTTATTCGATATTCCCGATATCCGATATTTTTGGTCCACTCACGAATCGATTTTGTCACAGTTTCGAGGATTTGATGATATTAAACAAATCAAGTTTAAGGTAACTTATTTCCTCACAACGCCGCATTGCCTGGTTTGAAACTAAAAACTTAATGTTGAGCGTGATGCTTCAACGGTTGAAATTTCGTCGCAGTCGAAACCTGCCATGTGAAGCTACTTCTATCAGCACCTTTTCATAGTACGAGTATTTTACCCGCTAATTTGAACCAGTTTGCAACGTGCTTTGCTAGAACAACTTTTGACTATACCCTTAGCGCGGAGTAAGAAGTAAGGGTACCGGCTTGTTCCACTCAAAAATTTTAGAAAAGATATCCTTAACTACACAGCTTAGTTCTGATTTTAAAAGTTGTTTTGGAGAATAAAATTAAGCTGTTTAGATGGCCAAGTTAGTAGAGCGTCTGTCCTTTGAGCAGTAGATTCTAGTTTGATTCCAAGTCTGGTCAAACCAGTGATTTTAAAGTTGGTGTACTAAGAATGTTTCACGCTCGGTATTAAAGGAGACAATGTGGAGAGCAAGCCAGCAAGTTCACTTGTTAAGGCACTTAACCGGATTACCCCATCTCGATAGTGATAAACAGATGACCTACCAAACCAAAGCGAGCTCGTTTTGCTTTGATCGCGTTTTCGCGATATGTACCGACTAACCAAGAAGTGAGAAATAATGCAAATACGACTACCACCACAAAGCACTAAAAAACAACTTTTTATTTATTGTACAATAAAGTCTTTAAAACCAACCAAAAGTCAGTTTTTTAACCTCTAAGAAGATATCTTTATCCATTGCGGGGTGATTATAACGTTATTCAGTTTGACAACATCTGCATTTTCTTATTTGGCGGACATATGTTTTCGTCTTCTGAGCTGTGTAAAACACGCTCATTTTGGGTGTAATAATATTCATTAAAATTACTTATTAATGAGGTAATGATTAAGGGTGATTGTAATTGCGTAGTAAACGTGCTTAGTATCACGAGGTTGAGATATTTTCGGCAATTCTGAGCGTAAGAACTTTTTAAGAAGTTAGAATTTATCTTGTAGAAATTGCTTTCGCATATTTTTTACAAACAAGTAATTTAGAAATCCTGACTTGCTTCGTCTTTATTATCTTAGCGGATTATGACTTTCACTTTTGCACAGCGTGTATTCTAAACAGTTGAAATGTGGTCTCACCAAGTGGTAAGAGCCCCTGCTTCTAGAGCTGTAGACTTGCGTTTGATTCCAAGCCGGGTGTTATTGTGATTTAAAATTGGTATTCACGCTTCTCATCTTGACGCTCAGCATTAAGGGGGGGAAGGCACTTAGCAGGATTGTGGCAGACAGATGGGCGGTAACTCCTAAGCAAGCTCGATATAGCGCTTTGATCGCTTTCTGGTGAGATAAATATCCAATTAGCTACAAAAAATAGTCGGCTGACTGATTAGCTGAATTTGTAGTGTTAAACTGAAAAAAAATGTGCCAAATTCATTGTGTTTTCAAATTGTTGGTTTTTACCGACTGCCGTTGCTTTTTTTAAAACAATATCAAATGTTAAAGGTAGTAACCTAGCTCAAGCTATTTTCAAATTACTGAACTTGAAAGTCAGCAGTAAACGAGAGAGACAGCAAAGTGAGCTTGAGATCTTCGGGTGCAGTCACCCGATATTTATGGTGATAGTAATTGCTCCAGCCGTGAATTCAAGCTGCCATAAAAAATTTGCTATCCATGCGCTTGTTCTAATTAATGTCACTGAGTACAATTTTCGCAAAAAAGTCAAGATTGACTATGCATTAAAAAATACGTTTTGTTATTGCAGCCTCTTATCAGCAACCAGCCGTGCATAATGAACGATATTTCGTTTTGGGTGCCCGATGATTTTTGTAGCAACGACTTGTATGATGTCATACGATCATTGAATACCGATTTAGTGGAAAATGTGACGCTAATCGACGAATTCACTAATTCAAAGTAAGTCTAATTTTAAAGAAATGCAATAGCTATGCAAGCTCATGAACGCATGGACTAATGTCATATTGATTTTTCGCTAAGAGAAAGACGGCAAAAATATTGCCCTTGTACGTTTCAAGAGATGGGTTTTTACCTTTTTTGTTGATTGGGCTTGCGCATATGGTTTGAACTCAACCGTAAAACTCGGAAACAAAAGCAACTCCTGCGCGGGTGTGGATCCGTCCTACTTAATAGCGCCTTTGTCGCTTTCTCGTGACAGCAGGATGAAAATAAAAAAATCAATCTGAAGCATAATCACCAACTAATATGAGGCGTAAGAAATAGCGTCATGTTACTACATCAGGTGCGTAGCCGGAAAAATATGGGGGCGAATGGGTTAGTGCGTGTAAAGTCATGATCTTAAAATTATGCAAAAGCATGGGCAATCATACTTGCTTTTATTGGTTATCCCAATGTGACTTGGTCCTGTGGACCTTCGCGTTTCGAGGGCTAACTCTTTTCATTTAGTCACCAAAAATTTATTTTCCTAGAAACCAAAACTTGACATTTTCCCATTCGTCAGCGACATGCCAGAAATTTAAGTGACTGTCTGTGACCTCATAATAGGTTAATCATTGTGTTTTTATCTTTTACTTCCTCGTTATATGGTCCAGTTTCACGATTTGCTAAATCTTTGCAGAAGTTTTGCAGCTCTAGCAAGTGCATCAGTGCACGATTTTGAATGTTAGTTATCGTTAAAGGCTAAAACGTCTGCGAGTTTCGCTTTAGAATAAGTTATACATCATGCTTACTAGTTCCTTATTATCGTATCTAAGAAATAAAGTAATAGGTTGACTGTGTTTAGCCCTGGCCATGGACGTTGTTTTTTTTTTTTTTTTTTTGAAAACTGGGTTTCTGTATTATATCTTCCTATCACGAGAAAGCGATCAAAGCGCTATAACGAACTCGCTTACGAGTCATCTGTCTACCACACCAAGATCGGGGAATCCCACTTAGTGCGTTTCCCAACAGCACAAGTAAACTTGCCGTCTTGTTCTCCACACTGTCCCTTTACTGCTGAGCGTCCAGCAAGGAAGCTGTGGATAGCAATTTTTGAAGTCATTGGCTTGACCCGTTTAGGAATCGAACCCGAGTCTACAGCTCCAGAGGCGAACGCTCTTACCACTTAGCCATCTGAGCTGAAACTGACGAACTAAATTAAATGAAGCTAAATTGGCAAACTTTAACGTATACTGTACAATTGTAAAATTGGGCTTTTTCCTCGTAATATTTTTTTTCTGCCTACGTTCTTTTTATGCACCGCTATAATAGAATTGATGCTTTTATTATGCTTTACAAGAAAAGTTGGCTGCTTTTATTACAAAAAGTTAGAACCAAATCTCTTCGCTTCAATCGCTTGGTCTAGGCAACAATTAAAATCACCCAATGATTAATTCAGTGGCGTAGCGAGGAATTTTAAAAGGGGGGCATAAACTAGAATTGCCCTCAAAAGAGTTTGATTATATCTGTTATTTAACCTGAATTTGGTAAAAAATAAGTTTTTAATGTATTTACAGAACAGGCAAAACAAGTCATTGTTACCGCATATTTTACCGTCATACATCTCGCGCTTTAACTCAAAAAGAAGTTTCGGATGTTCATAATCAACTCAAAAAAGAAGTGGTGGAAAAATTGGGCGTTGAAGGCAGGTGGTGAGACCACCTCATCGTGGTGTTAGTTTTCCAATTGGTGCTTCTCCTTTTTGAAAGAATTTCAACCGTTGAAATTAGTGCTTGTTTATTTTCCGTATTGCAGTTGTGTTCCCGTTACAACGAAATAAAACTATTATTTGTTAAAGCTTCACTAATTATTTTAGTATGAAATGGCTTTGCTAATTTTTTTTGAACCTATTGTTGATAATTAGCCTACATAATGAAACTAATCGAAGTGAAGAAAACGAAAAGTGATTGCAGATATGCCAAACTCAAACTATACTTAAAATTATTTTGGGTTGACGGAAATTTAGTCTAGAAAGAAAACCGATTGCCGAGGTTCTATTCAGCTCTATGTTTAAGCACAGCACTTTGTATTTTCGTACGCGAAAAACTTACCCTAGGTCAAAATTCTTACTGTTGCTAGATTCTTTCGTCTCTTGATTTCAAGTTTCTAATAACCTTAAAATCGGAGATTACTAGCCTAGGATCCATAACCAAAAAGAATCCGCGCACTTGCTTCCAGGGATTAGTACGAGTATTTACTAGTGTTCGGCGCTATGACCCGATTTTTTGTTGTTTTGTAAAAGATTCGTATCCCCTAATAGCAGAACGTCGATTCGAATCAAACTTTGAACGGAAAACCGGTATAACCGCTTCTTTTTTAAACCTGTAGTGATATTGATGAGCCTTTTGCAATACTTTGCATAGTTGCAAGGTTTTGCATAAAAATAATATTCTGCACACATTATATGACCCGAGACCGCATAATTATTCACCACCGATATACCACTCATGACTACTGCATTCGACTTTAGAGCTTAGTCACTAGGCCCTTGTAATTTACATAACTCTATTAGATGATTATTTATTATTCACTCTAGTTAATATACAGTAGTTTTTCGCTCTTGCAAGCTGGGCAGAAAGTAAATTAAATGCTATGAACAAATTATGCACAGTACAAATATAATAACTCGCGTCCCCCCCCCCCCCAACAAAGTCGACTGTCTGGCTCTGCCATCGGGCCATATCAAAAAGTTAAAAATGGTATCCATTAGCTGCTTAACTTAGCGCTCGGCTTTATAGGAAGTGTGGAGAATCAGATTGGTTGAAACAAAACTTTTGTCCTATGACACTGTAATTTACTTCAGGTGCTACAAGACCTTGGCAGTTATGAAGAGCCTAGGAGTAGAACCAATGTAATCTTCATATTTCGCTGTAGCTGGAGATCATAGGCAGAGGTGGGCACTTCCGCACCTCCGCTCCGAGCGGAACATCAGTTTCGGAGCGGAATGCAAAGAGCGGAACATGCTAAAAAAAATGGAGCGGAATGAAAGGTGCGGAACAGCAAAAAATAACTTCCGCTCCTCCGCACCACAAAACTGCGGCAGGTTATTTTGTATACAGCTATTCAACAAATACAACTTTGTGTTCGAAGCAATTCGAGAAAATGGCCATCTCGGTTTTCGAATCTTGCATTTCAATCAATAAAAGCTAATTGTTTATCTCTGTTGAAGGTGTGATCATAGAATAATCTATGGTGTGATGTTGTGTTCTATTGTTTCCAGACGTGCGAAATCTGCTGTCGCACGGAATATCGCGATTTCGCTACGCTTTTCGACGTCGCCGACTCGCCAATTCACTGACACTGCGCAAAACTGCAGAGTGCAGATGGATTGCAAGATCGCTTGCTCGCGATAAAGCTTCGTTAGTTTAGTTTTAATTTTTAAGGTATAGAGAGTGGTGAACTGTTACTAAAAAGCGAGTTAGACAGTTAATTCCTAGGAAAATGTTTTAATTTTAACCACAGTTTAGTGCGCCGAAAGCAACACTAAGGAGTCAGGACTACGAATGGAAGATAGGTAGCATATTACTGTTTTTAAATTTAACTTTTTACGATAAATAGGACGCAATTTTATGACTTTTTACGATAAATATAAAATTAAATAGGACACGATAATCGATAAGTTCAAGAAATAACTTTGGGTCTAATCTGAGTTCCTTCAAATTCAAACTATAGGATAGGCTTCTCATTCTAGTTTTATAAAGTAAAGTTGGCTGCAGTTGTATGTGTTGCATCTCTGAAAGACAATATTTTGCAGTCTCGAAAGTATAAAAAAACTAGCGTAATTTTATTATAGCGTACGGTGTCACAGTAATTCGGTAGCGTAATACCTGACCTATCAGTACCTCGAAGTCGATGGACAAATTTGTGCTGCAGTCCCGAAGAAAACAAAATAAAAACAAAGTAAAACAAAATAGAAAACAAACGGCTGTATCAGCACCTTTTTCTTCGTGAATGTTTTGCTACAATGTTACTTAAGAATATGAATAGTAACTACTGTCCGTACATCCAGGCCAAATAGGCGAATGTGGTAACGCTTGAAAAAATTTTTTTAAGAAATCATTTATTTATTTAAATTATGGTGCGGAGGAGCGGAATTGAAGGAGCGGAACACCAAATCCCAAAAATGGAGCGGAGGTGCGGAACTCACCTCCAGATAGAGCGGAGGTGCGCTGTGCGGAACACCAAATTCGTGTGCGGTGCCCAGCTCTGATCATAGGCTATATAGGCAGCGATGGCGGAAGCACTTCTAAAGTAGGAGGGCCCAAAACCAATAGCCAGATTCTTTTCGCATACCATCAAGGCGAGCAGTGACGCAGTGAGAAATTTTAAGAGAGGGGGGCATAATTTCCACATTTTTTTCAAGCGTATTTTTTTCGGCAGAACTAATTCGAAGCTGATTAAGAAACAAGAAAAGCTCTAGGGGGTCCGGGGGCGTGCTCTCCCGGAAAATTTTTGAAAACTTACTTGCTGCAATGGCTATTTTAGTCCCTTTTGAATGATTTTCAAGCAAATTGTGTTTTAATTTTTTGACCCTAATTCTGCGAGCTTCGCCAAATATGATGCATTTTGTTCATACATTTTTAATCTTCGTCGGGCGGCATAGGTACATTTGTACCTTTTGCGATTTTAAATTGCAATAACTTTTTTGTTGAGAACCGTTGGTACCTGAGATTTTCTGACATCTCTACAGGGGGGTTTCAGTGACGTCACATCGTGATGACGATTAGCCTATAGTGTTCAGAGGTAGTAAAGTGCATCGGATTGTAATGTTTCTAGTCTAAATTACTGCGCAATTGCAGCTACCATGATTAAGCTATATAACGCCATAACGAAGGAAACAATCCAGTTATTTCATTCACACTTTTGCTTGATTCTTCGGGCTTCATTTAAGGAGCGAAAAGGTTTCACCGAAACTCAAGCTGTCAATCCGTGGTTAAAAATTTACTGAAAAACTTTAGTTGACTTCAGTTTTGGGTCATAGGAAGGTTAACTGACTACAGTAAGCTAGCTTTCGCAACGTCACAAACAGTGTGTAGCCAGGAGGGTAAAACAAGCTATTGCTCACCTCCAAAAACATCTTTTTTCAGGCACCAACATTGATATAAACAACGCATATAAACTTTGATAATTATAAACATTTAATATGCACTCATTATGAAAGGGGCAGTTTTCCCAGTCTTGAATAGTGAAGACAGTGAAGCATGAGAACAAACTGCCCTCCCTACCGAAACATTTTTAAACTACTGTACAATGAATTATGTGCGAGAAGAATCTCTGATCATGCGATTAAACTCAAAAAGAGCGTCGATATTATCTAAGCATTTTTCACAGCGTCGATATCATCAGATACTCGCAAGCACATAATCGGGGTGTCTGGGAAACGGAGCACTCCAGCTCCTGAGACAGTAGCGGTGCGTAAAAACAACTTTGCCACCCCTCTCCCCGTTCCGCCCGTGGGTCTCTTTAAATCTGTTGTTGGTTTGGTCTTCCTTGGCAGTAGGCCTATCGTTGTTTTATTTTTAGCATTTAGGGCAGTGTTAATTTAGATTTTCATATTTTAATAATTTTTCAACAAACCGGCCGGTTATAGCGCTGTGTTAAAGTTGTCGCTATCGATGTGGAAAGTCTGAGGTTCACTTCCCAGGCCGGTCAAATCGGACACAGGGTAGCCAACGGCTTGCAACCGCTGCTACGTTTCTTCGGAGCTGCGCTGTCCAGGCGTTAAGCCGCGGGGTCGGGCCCCGCCACTCGCTACGACGCTGCAATACTACAACGAGTTTAATGAAACGATTACAGTGAAGATTTGATTTTTTTTAAAAATTTTGTCAGCGGCCGTAGATACTGCAGATACTTCGTATTTAAAGGAACTCCCACTTACCAATTGCTTCACAGCAGCATCAATGACAAAATTGCAGTTCAAGCAAAACACATCAGAAAAGTTGGAATACCGGTATTGTTGCATCGTATCATAATAAAAGTTTCTCGAAAGTAAATTGGAAAGTTGGACCGAACAGAAAAAAAAAACATGACAGCAATTTCGGCAAGCTCCGCACGATGAAAAGTCGGTTCGTTTCAAAAACGAAAGGTTTCACTTTTTGTGCAATCGTCAACCTCAAGCGCAACGCACCAGACAAGTTTGACTACCGATATTATTGCATCACAATGAAAGCTTTTCAAGATGATGTAACGTAAGAAAGTTGGATAGCACAAAAAAACATAATAGTTGATAACAATTTCGGCAATCTCTGTATGAAAAAATGCGGATCGTTTCAAAAAGAGAGGTTTTCATTTTTTTCAGTCGTCACCCCCCCGTGCGTACGCCACTGGGCATAGGTACAATTGTACCTACATATTTTTCTGGTTTGAAACGAATGCAAAAGCACTTTAACATGATTTTTTTGAAATGTGGGATGGTGTATGGGGTGAGTGTAAGATGTGGAGTGTGTTGGGGTGTGAGGGAGGTGAAGGGAGATGTGGAGAAAGGTGGGGGAGGTGTGGAAAAGGGTGTGGAGGAGGTAAAGGGAGATGTGGGGAAAGGTGTAGGGAAGTGTGTTTGGGTGTGGGGGAGAGGTGTGGGAAAGTGTTGGGGATCGAAGGTGTGTTGGGATGTGGGGGAGGTAAGGGGAGATATGGGGATCTTGGGAAGTGGGGAAAGTGTGTTGGGGTGTGGGGGAGGTGAAAGGAGGTGTGGGGGAGGCATGGGGAACCCCAACATACTTCCTCCCACACCTACTTTTATGCTTCTCCACTTCCCACATCTCCCCCCACACCCCAACACACTTTCCCACACCTTCCTCAACACTTCCGACACCTCCCCCCACACTCCAACACACTTCCCTCAACACTTCTCCACACCTCCCCACACCCCATCACGCTTTTCCACATCTCTCCCAACTCTTCTTCAGATCACACACACCCCAACACACTTTGCTATACCTCTCCCCACATTTTTCCATACCTCCCCTAACACTTCCTTTCACCTCCCCCAACACTTCTTTACACCTACCACACTCACCTGACACTTCCTCACACACCTCCCTCCACACTTACCCAAGCCTTAACACACTTTCCCACACCTTCCACACTCTACCACATCCTCAACACCTCTTCCAACACCTCCCTCCACACTTCTCCTCACAACCCTTACCTCTCTCCACACCCCAACACACTTCCCACATCTCTCCTTACCTCTCCCCACACCTTCACACAATCTCCTATCTCTTTCCTTACACCTCTCCACACTCCAACACTTTTCCCCATACTCTCTATCACCTCCCCGCAGACCCCCAGCACCTTTTCCCACACTTCTCCGCACTAGCTGACTTGCCCTCATGTCCTTTTAACAGATAATCTGACCTGCTCCTTGGGAGCAATTCGAAGCGTATCTGGTAATTCATGTGCGACGAGTGGGTCACGTGACACAGTTGTACAACCATATTATAGAGAACTATGATAGCATCGCGTGGTGTTGAAGGATTTACTGTTTGAGTAACTTTAGATATTTCAGAAATTATACCTACCGCAACAAATTACCCACAAAATGTCTAGGTACAATTGTACCTATGCCGCCTATTAGCCAGTGGTGTAAAGTAACGAAATACTTTTACTTGGGTAGTATTTTTTGGTAACGAGTACTTTTTTGAAGTATTTTTTGACTACTTTTAAGTTTACTTAAGTACTTTTAGTATAAAGTAACACTACTTGGGTGGTTTTTATTTTAGAAAAGTACAAAGTAGTCCTTGAGTTACTAGTCTCACTTAAAAACTTCCGTTGCACCTAAAATCTTGCATTGCAAAGTTGCGTCGCTTGCAATGTCACTGTTGTCTGTAATTGCTGCCAGACCTTAACGGCACGACCGCAAGCTAAAGAAAATGCTTGATATGTTCACGATAATATCTATGTTTATTCCGTAAACCTGTAGGCCTAGCAGTAAAACTGTCGTATTTCTCTTTCAACCTTATGCAAAAAATCAAATTGCAAAGCTACGATTGAAGTGTTAACAGAAATAAGCAGGTTTCCACTTTTGAGTTAATGCTTATTTATTCATATGTTCAACAGTTCTTTGCGATAGAGTATGGGGCGCCGTTTGGAAAAAAACTATTCGTTTTGTGAACCATGTTTTTTGAGCTTATTTAGACCATAGTTTGTCCGATATGTATATTGGAAATATCCTACTTATATATCGGACAAAATGTACTCTAAGTCGGACCAAAATACACGCGCAAAATAAGTCGGACAAAATCGTTTTTTTCCAAACGGCGCGCCACACGCCTTTTTGAAAAAAACGATTTTGTGACCCCTGTTTTTCGAGCTTATTTGGACTATAATTAGTCCGATATATACATCGGAAATATCCGACTTATATATCGGACAAATTGTGCTCTAAGTCGGACCAAAAAACACACGCAAAACAAGTCGAATATTTCCGACTTATATATCGGACAAATTCGCCGTTTGGAAAAAAACTACACGTTTTGTGAACCATGTTTTTTGAGCTTGTTTAGAGTCAAAAAGCATGGTTCACAAAACGTATAGTTTTTTCCAAATGGCGCCCCATACATATCGGACAAATTATGGTTTAAATAAGCGGTAATAATTTCTTTTTGTTTATTATTTTGCCACCTTCAGAGCAAGTCATCATCGGCAAGTGCGCAGTTGACACCTTAACGATTGAAAACGCTATACTTTTACTTGAGTAGTTTTTGTATGACTACTTTTTTACTTTTACTTGAGTACTTTTTTAGTCAATACTTTCTTCTTTACTTCGAGTAGTTTAGCCGTCAGTAACAATACTTTTACCTAAGTAGTGGAGTTACGGTATCAATGGGACAAAACCAACATTAAGTGACGTAACTCCAAATCTAAGCAAAAATCGGGGTCTTTCCGATTAATTTTCTACGTGTTTACATTCAATTTAGATTCAATTCAGTTCAATTTAGCGTTTGCATTCAATTTAAGAGTTACATTCAAGTTAGAGTTCAATTTAGCGTTTACATGCAATTTAAAAAAGATGAATATTTAATTTCTTTCACTATGTTTTTTTTTTAATTGAAAATGAGAGCTTAAGTGTCCCATTGGTTCCTTGCATAAGGAAGCAATGGGACAGAACTTTAACAACACCAAATTGAGCTTAGTAACACAAAAAGTTGAATTTTGGATTTTATGCATAACGGAAAGATTCAATACATAACGAAACGATGAATGTTGCTGCAGTACATGTGCATTCGTCAAAACATTATACGTCAAGCAATTCAAGGTTCAGTTGAAATTTATAAATTCCTGATAGTCTTTTGGTGTCTGCAATAGTCATTGTAAAGGTATTGCCGAAACCGTTTCCTATTGCCGCCACCAAAAGATCACGTAACCTATTGCCGCCACCAAAAGACTGTCCGAATGATTACTTAAAAAATGTCCCTAAGGTTACTGACCACCATTTTAAAAAAAAATTGCTGTATCTCACTTAACTTTCACAGAACTTGACTTAAACTATTACAGCAGAAAATGCATAGGCCTATCATTAGGTTTTTTTTGGCGTGCAAATCAGAAATTTATGCCTTCATCTTGATGCAGAAATTACAATATGCAATCGTCCACTTAAAATTACTATACTGGTGAGAAATTTAATTTTAATGCCATTCTTTTTACGAGCCACCTACCAGCATGCCTCAAAGGTTAAAAAGAAAGTTACATCATTAGGGTTGCAATGTCAAAAATTTGATTACTTATTTTCGCTACTGTTAGAGAACCTCGACTGACTTTCCACCATTAAAGTGCCCGGGCGAAGCGCCAATACCTTTCTCTTCCTTTTCCACATAAAATATAAAAACACTCAGGTTCTTTAATATCTTCAGCTTTCTTGAAGTTGAAATCAATCATAAAAAATAGAGAAAGCAAAAACTTACCGAGGTCAACTCAACTTTAAAATAACATAAACGTAGCAGCGTCTTCAAACTCAATTACTGAAGAACTAGGTGAGGAAACCGAAGCGTATATAAAAAGGTGCAGATTTTTGAAAAGCAAGGCGCTAGTGGAATTTACGTTTATAAGGTGTGGTGAGCAACACCACACTTTACCATATAAGGACAAGACAGAAGCAAGAAGTGGCTAGAATAGATATGGTGCCAGAAACGCGTCAGAAAAAGCAAGAAAAACGAAGTGAGATATGGTGCCAGAAATCGCGTCAGAAAAAGCAAAAAAAAGGAAGAGAGGGATCGAAACCAACCCAAGCCAAAACGCAATTCGAAAATCGAATGTCTGTGCTGGAACAACTACTATTCGAGTAAATGCAATGTTCCATCGATAAATGTGTCCCAATGATCCCGGATCTCCCCCAGTTTCAAAATACTTTTTACACCACTGCTATTAGCTGTGTAAAATTATGCCGCCGGACAAGGGTTAATTATGCATGCTTAAGGCGTAAGGCTTATAGCTATCGAAGAGGTTTGAAATCGTAGAAAAATTGTCTGCATCAAAAGCATGTTTAAAAATGGCTAGTGAGAGGATGCATATCCCTTATCCTTCTCCACTGAATTTGCCCCTGGCCATAAGCTACACAAACCACCAAAAGAATCTGGCATATTTTAGTCACTTGGCACCATTAGTAGGCCTTGTTGTTCGTTTTTACTAAAAAGCAGAGTCAAAAGGGGGGGCCATGGCACAATGGCCCCCTCTAAATCCCCTCCTGAGGACCGGATTTAGACAATAACAGGCCCAAGGCTAGTTGATCACACTGACTGGAAGAGCAAAAAAAAGTCTTCACGTCTTCAGATGTCCTGTTTTCACTGAAAATATCGGTGTAGTGAAGAGCAAAAAAAAGGTATAGCCTACACGTCCTCAGATGTTCTGTTTTTCAATGAAAGTATCGTTGAAGAAAAAAAAGAGGTCTTCATTGTTCGTGATGAGGTCCCCATTTTCCGAGGCCCTAGGTTTTAGCCTGCTTAGCCAATTCGTACATCCGACCCTATGCCTACAACCCATATTTAGCCTGTCCACATGTGACATATGTCCAATATATGTGGCCTTCAGACCCACGGTTCTTGCTTCTAGTTTCTGTTTCCCCCACCTCACAAACAAAATTTTTAAGAAAACATCTCTGGATATAAGCTCTTTCCTGGGTTTTGATTTTGATGGTAGGCCTATTAGGTTTCACAGGCAATATTGTAGAAATAAACGCGTAAATTAAGGGCCCCCCAGGACCCCAACAGAAAAAGCGCTTCCGCCACCTATGCAGATAGTCTAATTACGAAATATCGGTAAAAATGTATTGGCGTTGCTGCGTCAAGTATTGCAGCGAAGCATCATGCGATACATCTACATTTATATTTCCCACAATAAAAATGTAAAGCAGAAGAGGAAAACGTTCAGTGACGTATGCACGGGGGGGGGGGGGGGGGGAGGGGGGTCAAATACCCCCCAGCCCTCATTGACGATTTAAAAAAAAAAACTCTTTTTGAAACGATCCGCCTTTTTTCATATAGAGTTTGCCGTAATTGCTGTCATGTTTTTTGTGCTATCCAACTTGCTTATTAATCTCGAGAAACTTTCATTGTGATGCAATAATTCCGGTAGTCAAACTTTTCTGGTATTGTTAAAGCTGGAGTCGCGTTGTGATGTCATCAAGCCATTGTTCTTAACGGCTATCATGGCTGGACAACACAGCGTTTCAGCGCAGGAGGTATTCTTGGAAGAAAATGGTTGCAACACCGGCGGATGTTCTGATTGCGAAGTCATAATTTTGAGTTAACCAAACCAGCCAGTTGGGGTTAACCAAAGACATCGCTGTCGGCGTGGAGGTTTTGGGTTAAATTTTTGGGTCGCTACCTTAGTAGTCAAGCGCACAGAATCATCGGTGCGGAAGGTGTAGCTTTATTCCGGGGCCGGTTAAATTGGCACAGTGTCGCCAACGGCTCGCCACCGCTGCGACGTTTCTGTGTTTCCATTCGCTAAGTCGCGGAGATGACCCCCACTGGAATATGCAAGGGAGGGGGCCGGGAGTCAACCCCCCTTGACGCTTGCAGAAAAAATGAAATCTTCCTTAATTTGGAAACAAACCGACTTTTTTTGAGCAAAGCTTGCCGAAATTGCTATCATGTTTTTTCTGTTCGGTCCAACTTTCTAATTTAATCTCGAGAAACTTTCATTACGATGCGATATTCAACAATACTGGTAGTCCAACTTTTCTGATGTGTTTTGCTTGAACTGCGTTTTTGTCATTGATGCTGCTGTGAAGTAGTGTTGGTAAGTAGGAGTTTCCTTAAATACGGTGTCTTTGCAGTAGCTATGGCTGCACACAAATTTTTTTTTTAATCAAATCAAATCTTCTCTGTACTCGTTTCATTAAACTCGCTGTAGTACCGAAGCATGGTAGCGAGTGGCGGGGTCCGACTTCGCGTCTTAGCGCTTGGGCAACACAGGTCCGAAGAATCGTCGCAGCGGTGGCAAGCCGTTGGCTACACTGTGTCTGATTTGACCGGCCTGGGAATTCAGTGGCGTACGCACGGGGTAGGGTTTCGGGGGTCGCCTCCATTGAATATTTTAAAAGAAATACAAACCCCTCTTTTTGGAACGAACCGCCTTTTTTCATACTGAGATTGCCGAAATTGCTCTCATGTTTTTCTGTGCTATCCAACTTGCTTATAAAATCTTGAAAAACTTTCATTGTGATGCAATAATTGGCCTATTAATAGTCAAACTTTGCTTGTGGGCTGCGCTTGACGTTGACGATTGCAGAAAAAGTGAAACCTTTCTTGTTTTTAAGGCAAAATCGTTTTTACGCGCCGTAAGTGTCTGAGGAGCTGGAGTGCTCTGTTTCCCAGACACCCCGATTATGTGCTTGAGAGTATCACATGATATCGACGCTGTGATTTGGATGAAAATACTTGGATATAATCGACGCTGTTTTTGACCTTAATCACATGATTAGAGATTCCTCTCGCGCGTAATTTATTGTAATTTTAAAATGTTTCGGTAAGGAAGGCAGTGTTTGCTCATGCTTCTTTGTCTTCAGTTTTCAAGACTGGGAAAACTGCCCCTTTTATAATGAGAAGCATATTAAATGTTTTTATCAAGGTTTATATGTTGTTTATATCAATGTTGGTTCTTGAAAAGATTTTTGGAGGGAAGCAATTACCTGTTTCACCCCCCTGGCTACACCCTGTTTGTGACGTTGCGAAAGCTAGCTTACTTTAGTCAGTTAACCTTCCTATGGCCCCAAAATGAAGTCGACTAAAATTTCTTGGTAAATTTTTAACGACGAATTGACAGCTTGAGTTTTTGCGAAACCTTTTCGCTCCTTAATGAAGCGCAAAGAATCATAGCAAAAGTGTGAATGAAATATCTGAACTGTTTTCTTCGTTATGGCATTATGATAGCTGTGACGTCACTGAAACTTACGTCATCACGATGTGACGTCACTGAAACCATTGAAAAATCCTGCGTACGCCACTGAGAGATGGCATAGCAACTTTATTTTTTATTAAATTTCGTTGGGACGATCCAAAGCGGCATAGTATCGAGAGTGGCATAGAAGCGGAGTGGCATAGTATCGAGATTTGACTAAAGCGCAGACATTTTTATTGCCTTAATCGCAATAAGTCAATGCCGAAATGATGACATCATAGATTCAACCACGGTATTATAGTTCCGCTGCTTTCGCCATGAAATGAAAAGCAAGAAAAAATGCGACATAAACCACTTCAAACCAGTATTTTCATTTCGCCTGGTTTTCATTTCGAGTATCTTGTATTGTAGATGGCAAACGAATGCAATTTGGAATCGTTATTTTGACAAAACGAATCTGTTACTATCCGTTACTTTTTCTTAACCGTTACTTTTTAACGAATGATTACTATTCGCCCATCTCTATTGCAAATTAGCGCGTACACAAAGTTAGTAGTGCTTACACTCGGCTAATCGACAGTGTTTTAAATTACGCCTTGCGCATTGTCACTGGATGTCTGCGACCCACTCCAACGGACTACTTGCCAATCCTCGCAGGCATCCAGCCAGCTGAGCTTCGCCGTCGAGGAGCGACACTCTCCCTGGCTAACCGCGCCACTCTTAACCCTGATCATATTCTACATGAGCAGCTGGTCTGGAAACAAAATGCGCACCAGGAAAGGCTCAAATCAAGACGCCCGTTTGTACCCGCTGCACAGAAACTACTGGATAGTCTGACCGAATCAGACACTCGTGCAGCGCAATGGATGGATTATGTATGGAACATGGAGTACTTGAAAAGTGCATCAATGCTTCATGCTTTTATTCCCAGGGCCAGTCCTAAGCCTCTTGGAATAGGTTTGCCCAGAACATCTTGGGTAAAACTGAATCGTTTGCGGACTGGCGTAGGGCGATTCCATTCATCCATGTACAAATGGGGTGTTGCTCCTTCACCGAATTGTGAGTGTGGTGCTTCTGAGCAAACTGCAGACCACATCATTTCTACATGCCCCCTACATCGTGCACCAAAAGGAATACAAGGTCTGTTGGTCCTGGATGATGACACCCGACGCTGGCTAAAAATCATCGCCGTCAACATCTAAACCGTCGGAAGAAGATGCCCAGCTACCACACGACGACGACTGAAACCCCTTCCATTGAAAAATCCTGCGTACGTCACTGAAAACGTTTGTAAAAAAAAAACTTGGTCTGATTGGAAATCATCTAAATAGGCGTACAGTTATATTTGTGCGAGACGTTTCCATGTAAGGATTTCGACAACTTTCTTCGACGCAATGCCGAATTTCCCACAAAACTATTATCCTGAATTTTTGAGAGCTACAGAAACATAAAAATCTATAGATAAATGACAGAAGCAAATCTATAAATAAAGTTCTGAAACTGGTATCCTACCCAGAGTTGGAAATAGCGATATCGATATTCTTTACTTATTTTGTTATCGAATGCAAAAATTCTTTACTTTTTTTTTCATTATCGATTGGGGCTTTTTCCTACTTTTTTGCGAGGTAAATTGATATTAATTAATCGATACTTTTTTTTCTGAATAAGTTCTTACAAAAGTTTTTGTGTTTTGTGATTTTTACTACCTTATTCGGTTTCTGTGGTGTGTGTAGGTAAAATTTTGGTAAATATTTTACTTTACATCCGCATAAGAACAGTTAGCGTGCGGAAAATTCCGCATGCACTGTGATTTCATTCCAAAATATAGCACGAGAAAACATTTGCTCAACGTTTGGTTACTTGGTATCGCTTTGTAGAAGGCAGGGCAGGGCCAGGCAGTCCAATGCAGTTGTGAGGCTAATAAAAATGAGAGCAGGCTTTCTATAAGCTACATTGGTCTACGGATGACACCTGTGACAAGATGTCTATGAACTGTGAAGTATAGTGCTGGACTGGATAGTTGGTCACTGAAAAAGGCTTCAAAAAGCAATAATCCTTTATCAGGCCTTCTGGTATTCCTATTTTTAACTGCCCATTATAATATGTTGTGCCTTCGATACCGACATTCTCCACTTTCTCTATCCTGAAGCCCCCCCATTAACATCAAAATATGTTGACGCTGTCGTTGTTAACTGAGTCAGAGAAAAGTGTCGATTTGCCGTTATCGATTGATCGATACTCTCTACTTTTTATTATCGAATGTACGAATTCTCTACTTTTTTTTGAGGTATCAAACATCGAATTATTTTTCACTTTTTAATTATCGATTTCTAACCCTGATCCTATCGCATAGCGACTTCGCCGGTAGGCCTCCAGTATTGCCTCGTTTTGTTCGTTCAATCCCTTAACAACAGTAACACAAGAAGCAAATCCCAAAAGATACAATGCGTTGACGTGCGCGCTGTGCGTACGTACAATTTTGTGTGTGGTAAAATCGCATTATTACGTCATAGAGGCTCAATGCTAAGTCAGTCGATTTTTCGTGTAGTAAAAAATGATACGCTGAAAATGGGGCATAAAATGGCATATGAAATAAAAAGAATTGATTGAATAATTTTCTAATTTATCCATTAAAAAAAAAAGGGTAACAAGAAAAAACAAAACAAAAAAACGGTAAACCACGACCACCAAATATAAATAACAATAGACGGGGGACTGCGAAGGAACCTCAGGATCATCGAGTCAAGCAGCCACCCTTACTTAAGCGAATAAGCTAAAATTTAAAGTGTGGCTTAATTTGCGTACAATCCATAAATAAACATTGTATGTAGACAACTTATTCACCTTATCCTAGGAACTCCATCAACAAGGTAAATACTTCGCAAGAAAATGAAATTTAAATTTTTGATTGAACCTGCGCACAGAACATAATTTTATATCATCGGGAATATCATTTCAAATCTTGACGCCTTGGTATTTAATTGAGCGTTGCAATTTCGAGGTGCGGTAATGCGGAATCCAATAGTTACAACAAGTTGCTTGCAATTTGGTTTTTACAGAGTGGTTCGTTTAATACTTTAGTTTGACGAAGAAATTGTTGAATGGGGTAGGGAGCATATCTTTGAAGTGGTGATGGACAAAGAGATCCAATGTCGATTTCACAAGGTCATCGAGTGGCAAAATGTTTAACGAGTTATAAATGCTACTTAACGCATAGGGATAAACATGTTTACCATCTGTTAGTTGTATTGCTCTACCTTGGAATTTACGTATGGGGGTCGCGTAAGTTTGGTAAGTGGCACACCAAATTGTGACGCACTACAACACGTGAGAGTGGAATAGGGCGAAATACAGATGAAGACGATATTTCTTGGGTAGATAATTTTTAATTTTGTACAAAATGCCCAATAAACGAAAGAGCTGTATAGAGAAGTTTGATGTGCGTTTTCAAGTTAAGCTCGTCATCGATATAAACGCCCTAGTATTTTGCTGATTTGGAGACGGTGATAGGTGATCCATCATAAAATATGTTATTTTCAGGGAAAGTTGATGGCGAATTGAATTTAGGTGGTATGATTAACGAGTTTGACTTTTCGGAGTTGATGCATAGGCTATAGTCGATTTGCTTGCATCCAATTACTGACGTTGACCATATCTTGATTAGTTAGTTTTGAAAGATTGTCAATTGTATCAGCACTGTGAACTAGACTCGCGTCATCCGCGAACAAACGAGGTTTCACCAAAGTGCAATTGCGAAGGTCATTGATGTAAAGTATTGTAAAAAGGAGCGATGGTTTTGTAAAAATTGTTGTTGAAAATGCAATCCAGTACAGTTTAATTGCATTTGCAGTAAAAAAAACGATGTCAATTTTCGTTACAACCCCCTTTAACAAGTTTACGTAAATTTTGAATGAAGCAACGTTCGCCGCTGCCTTCTAGGGCTTGCATTTAGAACTACGAAGTCAAACTCAAAACCTTAAGCTGGAGTTCGAGCTTGAGCAAACTTTTATAATAAGGGCCTAAGTCCCTTCTGATAAGTTGGCATTACTTCTGAGAAATAAACAAATTAAAAAGGTAACCACGAGCAAGTTTTCGGGCATAATTCTTCATGAAAATTTAAGCTGGAAATCTCATATTACGAACTACGTGCTTAAGAAACTTCGTATAATCTTGCGGGGTGTTAAAAAAATGTTATCATGTCTCAATCGCAATGCTCTTATTATGCCCTACAGTTCTATGATTAACTGCCATATTCTCTATTACGTAATAACATGGTATTTTTAACGAAAGCGGAAGCATTTCTACAGTGTGGGGGGCAAAACCAATGACCAGATTTCCTTCGTCTGCAACCCATATTTAGCCTGTCCACACGTGACATGTCCGATTTATGTGGGCTTCACACCCACGATTCTTGCTTCTAGTTTCTGTTCCTCCACCCCACAAACAAAAGTTTAAAGAAAATGTTACTGGATTTAAGGTCTTTCCAGGGTTTCAATTTCGTATAAGCATCATGGATGATGACGTAGTCGCGAATCGAACCGCTAAACCAGTTCCGGAGCCCAGGGCACAAACCTCTCGGCCAACTCCATGCGCTAACCAAATCAATGTTTTAAATCAAATCAAGCACAACACAGTAGGACGCCACCACGTAAATTTAATTTTCAGGACAGTAATGCATACAAGATATGCACATGGAGTTGGCCGAGTGGTTGGTGCATTGGGCTCCGTACCTGGCTTCGCGAGTTCGATGCGCAACTAGGTCATCTTCCATGACGCATATACTTCACTAACATAAAAACCTAAGCTGCAATTACGTGGCTTTGACAAAAAATACATACAAGATACACAAAATCCACAACAAAATCTACACAAACTACGAAAAAACAAATTATAAATCAAAAACTAATAAAGCTTACTGTTTACATATCAAACACTTTTTCAAAAAGATCGACAAGGCAAACGTATAAATTATAAAATCTTTATCAAAATGTTTATCACAGCACACACTTAAAGTGTTTGATTTGTAAACACTAAGCTTTATTAGTTTTAGATTTATAATTTGTTTTTTTGTAGTTTGTGTAGATTTTATAGTGAATTTTGTGTATCGTATATTACTTAAGAATTTAATTTACGTGTGGTGGCGTCCTAGTGTTAATGAAACAAGTGTGGCTAAATACTTGGGTATTCCATGTCAATGATAATTCAAAATGGAATGACCACGTAAAGCATCTTTGCAAGAAGGTATCACAAATGTGCGGACTGTTTTGCTATCTTCGTCATTATGTTCGCCAGAACATCCTATTCATGTTATACAATAGTTTCGCAAGCTCCCATTTACTGTATGGTATATTAACGAGGGGTTCAACAAACAACACTGTTCTTCACCCCATACAAGTTCTACAAAATAAAATCGTAAGAATTATTTCCAACGTTAAAACAAATGAGCGCATTACTAATAATTCCATATACAAGCAAGTGAAGCAACCAAAAATACTAAAAACTAAAAATATATATCAGCTTGATGTTTCCAAATTTATGCTCCACCATCATCACGACAAGTTACCATATCAGTGTAATTTTTATTTCACCCAAACAGCGTGAATTCACAAACACAACACTAGCAGCACAAGCCACAATAACCTCTGAGTTCAATTAACAGTAATGCAGCAAAGAACGCAATGCAATTTACTGGCGTTCCGATTTGGAACGATTTGTCACCAAAATGAAAGAATTTCCCGTTTCATAAATTCAAGCGATTTGTAAAAGATCACTTAATTTCAAACTACTAACACTAAAACAAATAAGACTGATTTATTTTATCTCCGGTCACCGGTCTGGCTTATTTAAATTTTTCTAGTTCGATCATCATACTGAACAAAAACCTGTAAAACTGGTGCCGTAGGATTATTATTATTATTTTTTTCAATGTTATAACAATGGGTGGCCATGACTCGGTGAGCTTTTGCTCTTTTACGGTCTCCTAGCGTGCCTTTGTATCAGCTTTTACGCTATATTCATTTCTTTTCTTTTTTTTGGCATTGTTGAAATTTGTACTGACTTGATACTGATACGTCAATAAATGAATGAATGAAAAATGTCCACATGCACAATTATAGTGGGCTTGAGGCCCACGGTTCTGATTCTAGTTTCTGCATCATATTAATGTTTTGATGTAACAATCACTTTTTTACTATATGACGTCAAAGAATTGGTTGTAATACAGAAACTAGAACCGATACCGTGGGCCTCAAGCTCACTAAAATTGGACATGTACACAGGGTAAGTACACGAAAAGTTACAACTAGATAGCATTATGACTGAAAATTTCATGATTAAATTTTCTTTTACTGTAAAACGTAGAACACATAAATCATACAATTCTATACAGGCTATAATTGTGCGTGTGCTTAACCAGGGGCAGATTTAGAAAATTTTTAGGAAGGAATTTGGAAAAAATGCTTGTTTTGCTGTTCCGTAGGTCCAAAAGTATCGTAGTAGTAATATATCAACACGTATAACTAAAAATTTGGAGGGGTTTCCCCAGGGTTGGATTTTAACAATGAGGGGCCCTAGGTTATTTTCATTTTTTCACTAGAAATCGGTAAGGACCAAAAAAAAGATCTTCATGTCCGCAGATGTCGTGTTTTCACAGAAAATATCGGTGAAGACCAAAAAAACAAAAAAAAAGGTCTTCGTTTTTCGTGATGAGGCCCTAGGCTTCAGTCTGCTTATTCTATCCGTGACTCCGGCCCTGGGTTTCCCTCTGCATCCTTCTGGATTACACCAATGCGAACAAGCTCTTTTCGAGTGCTGCTTGCTAATTATGAATGAATTCGCGCAAGCACGTACAATTACTCTGTCCATAGCCACGGGTTTTTTCTTCACAATCGAATTTCGGATGTCATCATCACTTTTTCAATTGTGACGTCAAAAATTTGATGATGATGCAGAAAGCTTGCGGGCTATGGGTCGACTTAAATTGTGCACGTGGACAGGGTAAGTATGTAAAATGTTTATGAGAGAAAACAAACGTGAAAGCTTTTGGCGAGTGATTACCCCGTCTATTACGAAAAATAACCAAACGTTTACACAATGAAAAATTACTCATAATTAACCAACAAAATTTCGACTGTTACATAGCATATTATATACTGTCACAGATAATCGGCAGGCTTTGATTGGCAAGCAAATCATGTGAAATGAATTTACAGGAAGGTACACATTCTAGCCGCCAGCTTGGTATAGTACTGGCGCAATCCTTTGATTTTGCATGGTCTTGGCGCTTGGTGCTGCAAAGTTTGGCATGCAGCAATCGTGAAAATAAATTAAAAAAAAAGACCCTTGCCACGTACCCGAAACAATAAATCTATTCTACAGTTCGTAGCTTTCAAATCAAACCCTCATTACACTAGCGGTATTACACCGAAACGATTAACGAGTGGCGAGGCCCATCTCCGCGGCTTAGCAACACACCTTCGAATACCGAAGAAATGTCGTAGAGGTGGTGAGGCGTTAGCGACACTGTCCCCGATTTGACCAGCTCGAAAATCGAACCCCAGGCCTCCACATCAATAGCGATAACGATGCTACAACGCCAAATAGCTTTGGATTTTCCAGTTTATATCAGGTACCAGGTTAACAATAGCGGATTTATGCAAGGTTTCATATCTACAATGCAAAGCTTGCAGTGTTGCTTCCTCGTAGGCTACACTGAATGCTAAAATACGTCAATGGAAAAAAGATTTTCTGAATACATGAAACTGCTACAACCACTAATAAAAATGCAGTAACATCAAAAGTGCACACTCGAGAATTCACAAGAACAATAGGGCGAGTCCACAGACTTTTTAGGAAGAGGGTCAATCGAAAAATGCTATTTTGTGGTCTTGCAATCTAAAATTATCGAAGTACACTAACACGTTCACACGTATAACTATAAATTTAGGGGAAAAACTCGAGTCTCCCTAAGGTCCGCTATCGGCTTTTTCCATTTACTCTCCGCATTAATAGATCACTACAAGACAAATCAGCTATTCACATCAGCGAGAATAAACAAAACTTCGTAATTTTATCAACGAAAGTAAACAAGGCTGGTTTTCATCACGACTAACGCAAATCACAGACTTCTTTCTTGGTTAATAAGGGAGTCAGGCACTAGCGCAAAATGCACTCATCAACTGATTCTCAACTAATTCACACTTCGCAGAATGGATCGAGAAGGAATCAAACCCACATCATTTGTATCAAGAACACTCAAATAATTTCGGATAACTACACCATTCGAAGCAAGGCTAATCCAGAATTATTAATGCATGATATGTATTTCAGATAATAAGTCATTGTATTCACATCAATCAACAAAACATTTGCAAAACCCAAAACAGTTTAAAACAGGGGTTCTCAACTGAGGGCAATTGGTCTCTCTAAGGGGCCACGGTAGACTAACCAAAGAGTCACAAACGAATGATTTATTAATGGTAATTACCCACTATGACCAGCGGACGGCTGTAGCTACTATGAATGAAATGCAGACAAAATTTTACAGCTGAGCAGGGGCCCACTGCTGTTGAGAGTCTCTAAAAAAGGGAGATAAACGGCAAAGGTTGAGAACTACTGCTTTAAAGGAATAGTGTTTTATGCCAAAAATTTTTTTAGCTTGCATTTGCAAAGTTATTGACAGTTCAATTTCACCATATATATCACCGATACAACATTTGATTATTATACTTAAGAAGAAGATAGCTGTGCACTTCATCGTGTCTTTATTGGGGGTAAAACCTCAATTTTTTAGTCATTGTGTGGGAGAATTCACAGAGTTGCACAGCCACTTGATTACTCTCCATGTTAGCTGTAGTCTTCACCATATTGTTCACCTATGCCATTATAAAATAGCAGCATTTAACGAACTGCCGAGATGGCCGAGTGGTTAGAAAGTCTGCCTTAGGAACGATAAACCGGGAGTTTGATTTCAATTAAGGACAAATAAACCATCTTCTTCACTTGACGTTCAGCAGCTAATGGACAGTGTGGAAAACAAACCGGCAAGTGCACTCGAAATGGAAAAAAGCGCTCAACGGTATTTCGGCGTTTTTGAATGGTTAAAAAAGCGACAGATGGGCAACTCTTATGAGAAATCCTAATAACGTTCTAATCGATATCTCAAAAGCAAAACATACAGCTGTATACACCCGTGCTTTTTAACCTTTTTGGTGGCCCAATGAAACATTCCCAAAACTCGAGGAACCCTGTGCACTAAATTAACTTGGTAATTTACTTGAACCCAGCTCTAAATTGTAAACTTGCCTGGACTCATGGACTGTACTGGCGGAGCCCCGGTTGATAACCACTGGTATATACAGACAGAAATGTTGTACCACATTCCACATTGTATGCAACTACGCACCATAAGCTATTTCATAACACATCGCAAAATTTCTAAGTTTAGCCTGGATTCCCCGGAAAGAGGATTTCATTAAAACTTTTCCGAGAAAACAAGGTGGTAATGTAATTTTAAACAAATCCCATCCACAATATGGTAATCTTTACATCAGACTATGCTTTGCTACCAAAGCAACACGGCAGTTCCGCAACACAGCTTGCCTTTTAATCCAATACAATTTGCCATATTGCGCAAATTCAAACTACATAGATTTTCACCAGCTTTCATTACTCAGAAACAAATGGTGTGGCAAATTTATAACCTCCTCCCAACAACAAAGCAAGTGTCAAGTGGTAAGAGCGTCCGCCTTTGGTGCTGTAGACTCGGTTTTGATTTCGAGTCGGGTCAAACTAATGGTTTCAAAATTGGTGGTCACAGCTTTCCCACTTGACGCTCAGATCAAAGGGGCGGTGTGGAGAATAAATCGACAAGTTTACTTGCTGTGCCGCTGGGTAAGGCACTTAGCGGGTTTACCACACTTTGACATGGTAGGCAGCAGATGGTCGGCAACTCTTAGGCGAGCTCGTTATCACGCTTGACCGCTTTCTCGTGGTAAAAAGATAAATAACTGTCTAAATCCAAATTGAATCCTTACTTTAGTCAACATGCTGAGCAGGTCTTCAGAGTGAGCTTGTTCTTTCAACACTTTGCACAGAGCAGTCACAAACCAGGAACCTTCTTTCACGTCACGATAGGCTTTGGTACCTGTATGAAAATAACAAGATGCTCATGTTATTACATTTTGATTTTAAGTAAGCAAAAAATTGCAGCATACATTCTTTCTGTCAAAAAAAAGCTTGATTATTCTGGCGGTATTACGCCGAAGTGCGCAATGAGTTGCGAGGCCCGTCTCCGCGTCTTAGCGCCTGGGCAACACAGCTTCGAAAAAAACGCCAAAGCGGTGGCGAGTCGTTGGCGACACTGTGTCCGACTTGACCGACCCGGTAATAAAACCCCAGACCGCAAGCACCGACAGCAAAATACTGTACAACTGAGCTAATCGGCCGAAACTTTTTTCTCATTATTGAACAAAAAATTGAACAGCAATTGAGGCAGACGGCGAAGTGAGCTTGCTTTCTTCGAGTCAGCAGCCACACAGTAACATGTCATATACAATCGCGAATCGAAGCCGTCACGTGCGATCTGGCACCTGTGCGCAATATTGCTACGCCATATCCCTGACGCACATTCTTTGTAACGCGATTTTCAGTTAACAAACATAGAAAAAAAAAAAGGAAAACATTGCAACATAGGTTACAAAAAATCAGAACTTTCAATCAAATCATTAATGCAAAAAAGCTGCGATCAGCAAAGTTAAATACTGGGAGCGTTCAACGCCTAAAAGGATAGGGTTGGTAGTCAGCCACAAATTTTCGTTCTGTCCTTTACAATAAAAATCTAAACATGAATAAAGTAAGCAATTAAAATCACCAAAAAATTCAGAATAAAAAGATCCGTTGCAAGCAGGACTTTCTGCGGATTTAAGTAAAAACTAATCCAATAAACGGATAGTCAGATCTACTTTACCTGCAGCTGTAGCATAGGCTTGTAGCATATCGACTTTGCTACGTGCAAAAGGAGGAAGAGTGTTAACTTCGGCTTCATTCGTCTCATCATGGTGAACTCGATTTTGATCCCGGTGAACAGTGATCTCGGTCCCGGCTACAACACTGTTTCTTTCATCTAAAAAAAAAAATGTTCTCACTTCGATGCGATTACCCATCACTGACGAGTGCGTCACGAAAAGCTGCTGAGACAAACAGCTCTTTTCAAAGTTACACTAAAGAGTTATGACGTAGAGTTTCTTGAAGCCTATGCGAAAACAGGTTTTTTCAAAGCTATTCTTGTGTTCTGTATCACCAACCTATGGTTCAAAAAGTAATTATCTGCATAATAAATAACTGAAGTTGTTTTCATCTTATTAAATAGAAACTTTGACAGCACTTGAGGGAAATTGCGCAGTGAGCTTGCGCTCTTCGAGTCAGCAGCCGCTCGGTGTAGTGATAATAATAATAGCACATTTGTGTAGCGCTTTTTTTTGAAGAAACTTCAGATTTAAAGCGCCTAATAATAAGTAACGAATACAATAAATATGGGACGAAAATAGCTTAAGGAGGAAAAATAAAGAGATTTACAGCGGCTTTATTTTTCCTCAATAAGTAACGAAAATTACAACGTTAAATACAGTAGATAAAAATATAAAGTCTGCACTGGTAGAAGCAATTATGTGAAAGAATGGGCCCTGGTATTTATCAACAGTATTTAGATTGCAAGCTTACATGGCAAATGCGATCGGCCCCAGCCGAGAATCGAACCCGTCACGGAGGATCTGTAATCTGCGCGAGATGCCGCTAAGCCAAACTAAGACCATGTTGGCACAAAAGTAGGAAAACTTTTTACTGTATGCGGAAAACGAAAGATGATCAAGTTATCCAGTAACTAGTGCTACCAGTGCGTAAATAGCTAGAATGCAATGAGTTCATGATCACATTTTTTACGTTTGTCTTTAACTGGGCCGGAGTTGTTAATGACATCGTTAACGATGCGGAAGATTAGGAGTCGATTTCCGGGCCGGTGATATCCGACACAGCGTCTCCAACGGCTCCCCACCGTTGCGATGTTTCTTCGGAGCTGTGCTGCCAGGCGCTAAGCCGCGCAGATGGGGCCCGCCACTCGTTCCACGTAATACCAGCGAGTATAATGAAGATTTGCTGTTTTGATATTTGTCTCAGTCAAAATATCAAATGATAACTCGACCGAGTTAAAAAATTTGGCGGCACATTACCGTGTCGTGCCACTACAACTTTTACAGGCCTAGTTTAAAAGAGTTTGAATTAAAAAAAAATTTTTGAGACAAATAGTAACGAAATAATTCCCAGCAGCTTGACTTTTTGCATCGGCGCGGGCATCTGCAAAACAAAAAAGGAGGAAAAATAAAACTACAGATTTAGCAGTCATCATCAGCAGTGTATGCAAGACAGTAAAACACTGAAAGTTCGATACAAATAGCCAATCTTTTAGTTCCGTACTGCCTTGCATACACTGCTGATGATGACAGTTGAATCTGTGTTGTCAAAACGTCCAGTTTTGAGAATTACTTTGCCATTATTATTCCCCTTTAAGCTTATATTCGTTTCATTTTTATTGCATTCCAAAAAATTGCTATATCAATATATATTATAAGCCACTACTGCCTATTTCACCGTTATAGACTCTTCAGGCAGTATAAGGCTAGTAGGTTACCACCAATCTGCAATAAAAGGTTCCGCCAAGACAATTATCGAACACACGGGCAGAGCAGATAGGCTTACCTTAAACTCATTTGAATATAGGCCTATAGACGAATCGGTTCATTGTATAGGCCTACCGCTTAAACGTAAAAATCGAATTATCGCTTGCCAATTGCAAACCAAACGCTATGGCCTAAACGTATATACGGTATTGGATGATCCACAATACGCAATGAACCAATTTTGTCTGGATTGCGAAAACTAAAAATTTTCAGCCATATCATACGCGAGAGACAACGTAACAGCATATGGAGAAAATAAAGTCAAAGTTATTCTTAAACTAGACGTTTGGTCACGGTGGAACCTATTGTCAACAGCAGTGCATGCTACTGGGCAGGACAAAACTGCAAGCTCTGCTGATGATGATAGCTGAATACACGTCGGAACGTTCAAAATCTTTAGCTTTCTTGAGATTGATTTTCAATCTTACCAGCACTCTGCTGAACTCACTTTGACGACAGAACTGGAAGAGAAAAATTTGTGGCTTTCCCGCCAAGCAAGGACACTTCTTTCCGCTTAATTCATCAATGATACTTGACACTCGCATTGGGATCCTGTCGTAACTCAAAAATCGATCGTCGTTGTCCACTAAAAAGATTCAATTCAAAACAGTTAGCTATCATAGAACCTTTATATCAATTGACATGGCCTCGAAAAGAAGGTGAACGTCAAACAAGGAAACTGTGAATAATAGGGTGATTAGTTTAACCCGACTCAGAATCGAAATCAGAGCCTATAGCTCCAAAAGCAGGCTTTAAGCCCAGCGCTTGCACTTGGCTTCCTGATAACTGAGGTCATTTCCAAATTATATCAAACTGAAAATTCAAACGTAATTGAAGAAGATTGCGAAGTGAGCTTCTATTCTTCGAGTCAGCAGCCACTCGTTATATATGTCAAATGCAATCGGCTCCAGCCGTGAATCGAACTCGTCACGTAGGATCTGTACCCTGCGTGCGGTACCGCTAGACTAGTGCTACTCAAACTTTTTAATGCCGTGTACCGGTTGAGCACCTTCCCTCACTCGGCATATCGGTCAATTTGCGAAAAAAAAAGACAAAAGCAAAGTCATTATTACTTGTGTAACAAATACTCAGTAAATACAAGCACAAACACTTTTATCAATTGTCATTCGGTTTCTGATGCAAATTAGTGTGCGCCAGCTTATTTGCAACCAACTCAACCAATTGCGGTTCAATGGAAGACAATGCCATTTGAAGAGGTGCATGGATGGATATCCAACGAATTTTTGTATGGATGGATATCCGACGCATTTTTGTGTTTACAGCTCATGGTAGAAAAACTGGCTTCACATACTGTGGATATATGAAAGGAAATGGAAGCAGTGTTTTAATGGCCATGCCACTCAGTTATAGCCATGCCATTCAGTTATAGCCATGCCAAACATCTGATATTTTGAAGTCAGAGTGTGGCCGATCGATTGAGCTTCTCACTTCTCTACTCGTTACTGGACGCTGCAGGTATAGTCAAGCACGTGGACACAACACAAACACACAAAAAGGATGACTATCTCGGATCGAATATTGCGATACTTTATTGAAATAATGGATAACAAATACGAAATAACATTTTTTGTGACGTCAGCTGTTAGTTGTAGTAGAAGAGGCCCACCAATCAGTCTAAAGCTGGGAAGGCAAATTGATCATTATTGTTGCCTAAAAATTATTATATGGACGTTCTGATCAACCTTAAACAAATTATTCAATTCACAATTTCTCCTAATTGACCACGTACTGGCAGTGAAGTGCCCGCGTACCGGCGTTTGAGTAGCACTTCGCTAGAACATGTCGCTAATGTGACCATTCCATTCGAACTGCAGCCTTAAAAAAGCAACAAAAATACGGTGGAAGAAACAGCGAAGCTCTCTACCGCATCAGCAACAACTCTATCGGCTCCAGCCGTAAATCGAACCTGCCACGAAAGGGCCCAATTGCGGTATCGCTGGTCATGTACTTAACCATAGAAAGTTTTTTCAGTCTTTACTCCATTAAGTATTTTCAAGTATTGCAACTCACATCCTTCTCCATGAGAGCCAATAAATACCAAGCTCATCGAAGGGTTTTTGCTCTGCAGTTTCACCCAGTACTCTTTCACGGAATGCTCGATTTCCTAAAAAAACGTTGATTATTTTTACAAATACTGTGCAACTCCAGCTGGGTTAGCGTGCTAGGCAGCCAAAGAAGAAACAGAGTGGAGATGAGCGAATAGTAATCATTCGTTGAAAAAGAAGTAACAGATAGTAACAGATTCGTTTTGTCAAAATAACTATTCCAGATAGCATTCGTTTATTATCTAATTCTCTTTTTTCATGCTTCCCTGAAAACAGTACCGGTAATAGAAAAAATGTTCCCTCAAAACCAAGCGAGAAAACGACTCTTGTTATTTGCCTACTTTCATTCATATTACTTCTGACAAGCCAACAAAATAAGCTGGAATCGTTTGATTCTAACTTTTTCAAATGATTCCCAAGTAGCAGATAAAAGGTAACAGATATCTTCTCTCTGCATATGAGCGGTGGCATACGCATTGCTAAACAAAAGAGAAAAAATATTCGGAATCGTTTGATTCAAATTCGCATCATGATTACTAAGAATCAGATAAAAAGTAACAGATATGTGAGCTGCGGCATGCGCATTGCGTAGACAAAAGAGAAAAAATATTCGGAATCGTTTGATTCGAATTCGCATAATGATTATAAGTATCAGATAAAAAGTAACAGGTATCTTCTCTCTGCTTGTGAGCGTCATGCGCAGACAAAAGAGGAAAATTATTCGCCGTCGCGGCGTGTTTGATTGTTTTTATTCCATTAATGTGCTGGGGGGTTTTCACTGTGTTGGGATGTGGAGGAGATATGGGGGAAGGTGTGGGGATAGGTGAAAGAAAAGGTGGGGGGTGGGAAGTGTGGGGGGAGGTGAAGGAAAAGGTAGGGGTGTGGGGGAGGTGAGGGGAAGTGGAAGGAAGGTGGGGGTGTGGAGAGATAAGGAAGGTAGGGGGAAGTAACGGAAGGTTAATGTGAGGTGAGGAGAAGTGTGGGGGGAGGTTGGGGGGCGTGGAGTTTCTTTATTAAGTTTTTGTTCTTTTTTTGCGACGAAAATAAATATGCTCTCTGTCTCTCTTAAAGCCTTTTACATGTTAAGCTTAAATCGATCTGCTTGCGATTTTTACGTCGCATCCGGTGCAATTGTTGCTGTAAGCTAGCTAAAAGCGCATTTACTCGATTCGCTCGGCACAGGTGGTTAGTCAATGCGATTCCAATTATTAGCGTTACAAGTCACATGTTTGGTTGCATAGTCTATTAAGAAAAGCATGCTTGGAAGTGGGGTAGGGGGGAGGTGTGGAAAAGTGTGTTGGGTTGGGGGGTAGAGAGGTGTGGGGACGTGCAGGAGGAGGTGAAAGATACGCCGGGTGTGGGAGGAGGTCGAGGTATGGGGGAGGTATGTGAAAGTATGGGGGAAGGTGTGGGCAAAGGTGAGTGAAAACGTGGGGGGTGAAGAAGTGCGGGGGTAGGTGATGGAAGATGGGGTGTGGGGAAGCTGAGGAGAATTGGGAGGAAGGTGGGGGTGTGAGGAGATGAGGGAAGGTAGGGGGAGGTAACAAAAACTTAGTGTGGGGGAAGGTGTGGGGAAGCGTGGGAGAGGTGAGGAAAGTATAAGGGGGGTGTGGAGCAGTGTAGGGGAGGTGGAAAAAAGATGAGGAGAGGTGGGGAAAAGGTGGCAGTGTGGAGAAGTGGGGGGTAAGTGAGGAGAAGTGGGGGTGTGGGAAGAGGTGGGGAAGTGGGAGGAGGTGGGGGAAAGATGGGGAGTTTGGGTGTGTGGAAAAGATATGTGGAAGTGTGGGTAGAGGTCTGCAAAGGTGTGGGGAAATGTGTTAAGGTGTGGGGAGAGGTGAGGGAAGGTGGGGGGAGGGGAGGTGGGATGATGTTGGGGGGAGCTCTGGAAAAGTGTCGGGAAGTGTGTTGGGGTGTGGTACACTCTTCCCCCTTCCCCAACACCCATCACCTCTCCCCACACTTTTTCACACTCCCTAGACCTCTTTCAACATTTTCCCACATCCCCCCTCTGCCGCACACTTCTCACCTCCCCCCACCCCAACACATTTCCCACACCTCTCCCCACACTTTCAACACACTTCCCCACACTACCCGCACCTCCCCCCCACACACTTTCCTACACCTCCCCCACATTTTCCCACACCTCCCCATAATTCCCCACATTCCCCTCACCTCTTCCAACGCTTCTCCCCACCCCCCACATTTTTCCTCATTTCCCCCATATCATCCTTACACCCAACAATCTTCCCACATCCGACACTTCCCCACATTTTCCCACTCCCCCCACACCTTTTCTTCATCTCTCTTCACACCTTCGCGCACCCCACACCTCCCTCACATTTCTCCTACCCCAACACATTTCCCACATCTCTCCCCACACCCCAAACACACTTTTCTACACCTTCCCACACCCCAAACACACTTCCACACATCTCCCCATACTTTCCCACTCTCCCCACACCTCCACCCCCCACCCCAACACACTTTCCCACCCCAAACAAACTTCCCCACACCTCCCCCCACATCCCAACACACTTCCCCATTCCTTTTACATTTCCTCCATACTTGACCCAACTTCTCCAACTGCCAAAAATTCCCCCACCATCCGTACTCTCCATACTCCCTCAAATTTTCTATACTACCCCATTCTTCCCCATTAGTGCTATTATGCCTATTAGTCCTATCAGTCCTGTTAGTCCTGATAGTCATTTGCGAACTGCAAACGCTCTTCTATTTCAAAATAAGGCTACATGTAAACAAGTAGTCGCAGCGAATTGGAAAGGGTATGAAATTGGCCTACGTCAATTACAACAGAAAATAAGCGCTTTATAACAGACCATGTGAATGGGCTTACTGCTCTCTTTTTAGCTGGAATCGGAATCGTTTGATTCGAATTCGCATAATGATTACCAAGTATCACATAAAAAGTAACAGATATCTTCTGTTATCTGTTACTTTTTAACAGAACGTAAAAATGCAAGACTTGTGGGTTTGATGTAGCAAAAAGTATTGGAAAAAAATTATTTTGAGCTGTAAAAGTAAATTTTTTCAATATTTAAAAAAAAATTGAATACCTAGCTGAGAATGGAGGTTAAGGGTAAGACTTATAGCTTTTTGATAAGTGAAATTATTGTAGTTTGAAAGCCAATCAAGCTTTTCTCATTTGAAGGGCGACGTAATTATGAAAAATTTCATTCAAGTCCATGTTTTATGAAGGGGTAAAATGTTACACAGTGTAACATATTGCCCCATTTGGTTTTTAATAAAATTAGAGTTAGGGTGTACATGCATAGAGTACTCGCATGCTGAATGCGCTGATTGTAGGCCTGTAATATCAACTACGTGTGCGAGACTTCCGATATGTAAACTGTTTTTTGCTTCGTGTTGAGTCTTCTGTAAATATGATGTTCAATGCCAAGTATGAATTGCGTTTGTAAGCTCAAATTATTTGATGAGTGACCGATTACGCTTATTTTGCTTCGTTATTCAACTTTTTTTGAGTTTTTTTAACTGTTTTACACCTTCTAAATGAGTTTTAACAAATGTAACACAGTGCCCCATTAGGTGTAACAACTTACCCCGCTGTTGTGGGGTGAAATGTTACAATAGACCCTTTGTTAATTCATCTTTGAGGCCCCTAAGATAAGGAGATGAAAACGTACAACCATTTCTGATTACTTCCTAAGGGTCATGAAGCTACAAAAAAGAAAGTTAGCTCGTACGCGCATCAGAGCGGCAGGAAAGACCGTTTTACCAAACACTGTGACATATCTCCCCAGTTTCCCCTAGCCTACAGTGCAGGGTTCCGCAAGTTCACAAATTACAGCTGGGTTCAAGTAAATTAGTAAGTTACATTAATGCACAGGGGTTCCTTGGCCTTGGGTCTCTGCAATATTTCACTGGGGTTCCGCTCCACTATAAGAAAGGTTGAAAACCACTGTTCTAACATATCCCACAATAAAATATTGCCGAAGGCGATACAGTTGAGGAAGCGAGATCTTAGATAGTCGAAATACCACGTACGCCCAATGCGACCAGCTTCAATTCCGGATCAAACCTTTCACGAAGTTTTCCGCGGTATCACTGGAGCACGTCGCTGAGCAATTGATAAAAGTTACTCACCACTTTTTTCTTGTTTAAGCACAGAGTAACTTCAAATCCCAGCTGCTCAAGGACAGATTGCAGTTGCGTATCATCTACTTCTGCTCCTTGTCGGGACAAATCCTCTATCGAATCAAATTCAGTGATGTTGATAAGAAGAGCTTGGTTGTTGTTCCACGGCTGAACTGGGTAAATCTATTGCAATACAAATATCTTATTATGCTCGAAGCATTAGGCCGAAGCGTGTGACAAGTGGCGGGCCCATCTCCGCGGCTTAGCGCCTGGGCAACACAGCTATGAACTTTAAAGAAACGATACAGCGGTGGCGACTAGAACTAGAACATGTTTTATTCGGCAGGTGGAAAATATAGCACACAGTAACACATCACACGTTAAAAATGCGCTACATAATCTAAAGCCGTGGAATGCAGCGCAAGAGCAAAGCTCACCGAGGCAACTGCCACCACAAACCTTGAAATCACAATGTGCTATCTTCAAAAATTATCGACGAAAACGAAAAAAACAAAAGCAAAATGCAAAATCATTCAGCAAAATGAGATTACTTATACGTTGAAGCAAATTATTCACAAAAATATATACAAAATACATTCCCAAGTTTGGTTTGAACAGAAAGCAATTGTCAGGGGTTTAACATACTGGTAACGTGAAATGGTTTAATATTTTTTTTTTTTAATCATACTTGTTAAATAGAATCTGTCTACATTCTTTCTTAAATCGATAAAATGTGTAAGATTTGATTGTAGGGGGGAATCTGATTCCACATTTGGACTCCAAGAAATTTTATGGATTTTTTCCACTGTTTTTTCTTACGGAATTAAGATAGTAATTTTGATTAGATTTACTTCTAGTATTATAGTGATGAGCTTGTTCGATGAACAAAAAATAAGGGTAAAATATTTCGGGAAGAGATTGTGTGTGGTACAAGTACATAAATTGGCCAGGGAATCAAACCTCATATCTCCGTACCGATAGCAATGTCATTACCACTACGCCAACTGGTTGGTCACTATAATACAGCACGAAAATAATTCAATTATCGTAGCAAAAACGAAGTATTCATACTTATTTCTTTTAGAATTTAGAAAAAGCGCTTTCTACACAAAGAAGAACGCTACCCAGCAGTTGCTAATTCAGATCGTTGTTATTGTGCTGCGCAAAAACGACTTCCTATTAAAACTTTTGTGACGTCACAAAAAAAAACTTGTTGCGTGAATCCCCCAAAAAACTGTCCCCAAAGAAACAATTGAAAACAGCTAACTGTAGTACAAACCTTACACCTTCCAGAAAACAGCAAAAACTACAACTGTTTTTGTAACAAAATGCACCAAGTTTTTAGATAAGTCACCTGAGGCATTAACGTCGTGACGTCGGTCAAATACAATAGAAATAATAGGGTAAATGGTAGGCCTTGAAGACTTACTAAATAAACGCTGTAAAAACCAATTCTACAACTAGTTTCGCGGTTTGACCGCTCATCAGGTAGACTCAGGTTGGAGAGGTAACGCTCTCAATCACAAGGTCCTGGGTTCAAAACCTGAGTCTACCTGATGAGCGGTCAAACCGCGAAACTAGTCGTAGAATTGGTTTTTACAGCGTTTATTTAGTAAGTCTTCAAGGCCTACCATTTACCTTGTTATATTTCATATATATAGACTTACATCGGCTCCTCTTCATTCTTTAATGGAAATAATGTTAATAGTTCAGTAAAACGCTAGGCAACGTCGTCGACCAGCCTCTGTCAATTATGACCAAAAACCGCAACCAAATTTTAAAAAATATGTAGATTATAGCCAGGCGTGTCAGGCAGAGGCATTCGTAACCGTTATAATAACGCTACATTACCGATTTTGATTAGGTTAACATACAAAATGATTTTTGCAAGGGACAAATTAATGTTTCGACTATAACAAAAGTCTCGTCAGCCTTGCTACGCACAGCCAATCCAGGCTAAACTCACTCCAGAGTGTAAAAACTGTTTTTTGCATTGCTTTACCTGGACATAGAATTTTTTTTTTTCAGGAAGGTGGGAGGTTGCTATGCTACACTGACGAGACCATAATAAGGTCGAAACGCGTCTGCAGCTGCAAATGAGTGGGTTGCCATGAGGGTTTCTAGTGATGTGATTGATTGATTGATTTGATTGATTTCTTCATCTTTATCCTCCTATCACGAGAAAGCGACGGAGGCGCTATGCGTAGGACGAATCCAGACTCGCTTAGGAGTTACCTTTGTTTCCAAGTTTTCCGGTTGAATTTTCTTCTGACTTCTTTAATTTGCTGCTTGCCAGATTCCACCAAGCAGAGATAATCATCGTGAAGCATCTTATCCAAGGACGCAACAACGAGACTAGGTTGGGAGTGGAACCATTAACCTTGCGATCATGGTCGTCGTAAAAACGACGCTCCCAACCACTACGCCACGCTGCCGACAGTGAAGCATCTTGAAGCATCTTATAATCATCGTGAAGCATCTTATCCAAGGACGTAACAACGAGACTAGGTTGGGAGTGGAACCATTAACCTTGCGATCATGGTCGTCGTAAAAACGACGCTCCGATCCACTACGCCATGTGGGTTAGTTAGGCTACCGGTAACTTAGTTTGGGGTTAGTAGTTATAGGCTCTTTCATTGGTATCGTTGTTTGGGGCCAGTCGCCTGCTAAAAATAGGGCACAACCTAGAAAAGAGATGAAGTCGAGATGTCCAGGTAAAGCAATGCAAAAAAGAGTTATTACAGTCTGGAATAAGTTTAGCCTGGATTGGCTGTGCGTAGCAAGGCTGACGAGACTTTTGTTATAGTCGAAAATGATTTTGTTTGTAATTAAATTAATTCTAGAAAGGAGCGAGCGTTGGTTGGTGACTATGTAAACAAGAAAGGAGTTTAAAAAACATGGTTTTCAACCTTTCTGGTAGAGCGAAACCCCAATGAAACATCCCAGAGAATCAAGGAACATCTCTGCAATAATTCAGCTTACTAATTTACATGAATTGCAAACTTTGCGAGACCCCTGGACCGTAGTGACGCAACCCCGGTTGAAAACCAATGGTTTGAAGGGATTGGATTTTGGTAATTTTTGCGGATTTGGATTTAGGATGCGGGGTTATTTATTATTTGAATTTTGCAAGAACACAAGTTAGTTAAACTAGATTATTTAGGAGGAAAAATAAAGCCGCTGTAAATCTCAAAACTGGACGTTTCGACAACATAGATTCAGCTGTCATCATCAGCAGTGTATGCATGGTAGTACACAACTGTAAGTTTACAGTACTTGCAATTTTGTACTGCCTTGCATACACTGCTGATTGTCTGAATCTAAGTTTTTATCACTGAATCTATGTTGTCGAAACGTCCAGTTTTGAGATTTACAGCGGCTTTATTTTTTTCCTTAAGCTGTTTTCGTGTCATATTTATTGTATTTTGAATTTATTGTATTACTTTTAGTATTTTAATATGCAATGCACAAGATTCAAATAAAATACAAAATTTCAACTTTTCAACATACACAACCCTAATAAGCTATCACAGCATCATAGGAATATTTTGGTTGTGAATTTGACTTATGCATGTCCCACCTTATTTTCTTTACCTTTGTTTTGGTTGTCATGCACCTGATGAGACCCATAAGGTCGAAACATTGCGTTTGTCGTGCATTATTTTGTGTTGCTGTTTGCTGGTATTTTACACTAATTGTGCTGAGTAAGTTTATGCATCAAATGTTTGGGTTTCTTACATCCTCGCCTGGGGAAGAGTGATTCTGCCCCCCTTTTGGTTAATACGGGTTAGGTAAATAAAACAAGGTGGAACATGCATAAGTCACTTTCACAACTAAGATATTCCTATGATGCTGTGATAGCTTATTAGGGTTGTGTATGTTGAAAAGTTCTTGATATTTTGTAGTTCATATTTACTGGTTTTTATTGTATTAGTTCCGAAAGTTTTAATTTCCGGAAGTATTTATAGTATTAGTTCATATTTATTGTATTACTTCCCGGAAGTACATTATTTAGGATTTGTTTTTAGTAAAACGTCGGATTATTCAATCTCTGATAATGACTTACGTTATCATCAATGGAGTCCATCTTGAATCTATGCTGTGCAACTTTAGTTACTGTCTCATCATTGGGCCAATATTCTGGCTCTTCACCAATGCGAAGAGATGAAGTAGAAAATGTAAAATCTGCAACAATTGTAACATGGAGCACCAGGCCGAGTGATAATCATTTCTGGTACGTAAACACAAAACCTGGGTTCAATTCTTTGGTAAGACTAGTAAGGCTTATCATTGCCAGTCCCCGAATGCACAGCTTAGTTAAAACAACGGTTGCATCTTTTGTTAGTAAACTACTCAGCTGATACAACTTGCGGAAATTAACCATGGTCAGTTTTCATCCACAAAAACTACGTATATAATTGAATTGCACAGGACTAAAACAAAAGTTTGTGGTACCATACACTCATGATCATGACAATGCAATCGCATCTTCAAAAACTGTGAGTTGTTTTGGACCAGAGACTTTCAATCTTTCTGGTGGAGCGTATCCACAATGACGCACTCCAAAGACTCGAGAAATCCTTGTGCAGTCATAGGCTCAATCAGGGGGGGAGGGCTCAGGCCTTATGAACGACAGTGGAAGAAACAGCTGTAAAAAACTTTTAAGTACCAGTATTTGTAATTTTGTCAATATTCAACATACAACAGAGGCGGATCCAATGGGTACGTGGGCCTGTGGGGGGATGCATCCCCCATTATCCTATTTCAAAAATGTTTTGGGTAAATACATTTTTTCCTAATTTCGAAACTAGTCGATAACAATAAGCCTTACGCCTTAAGCACGCATAATCGAAAATGTGCGAACAAATACATGATATTTGGTGAAATACTCAGATTTAGGGGCAAAAATTTAAATAAAAATTGCTTGAAATTGTTCATAAAGCACTGAAATGGCCATTGCAGTATGTAAATTTTCAAAAATTTTCCAGTGGAGCATGCGCCCAGACCCCCTTACATACGTTTTTGTTCCTCAACTCGCTTCAAATTAATTTTGCCGGAAAAAATACGCTTATCCGGGTCTAAACGTCCAACGTTTTTGCATTTAGTAAGCATTAAATCTAATTCAAAACTGCATCCCCCACCAAAATTTTATCGATCCGCTCCTGACAGACAATATTCACTGAAGCAGTCTTAACAATTAATGTATTTCTCTGCCCGATGTCACGTTATTAATCGAGTGATGTATTTTGAGTGTATAAACTTGTGATAAAACTGTCTTACTTGCCTAATTTGAGCTATTTCTGTAGTCATATTCGTTTGGTGTATGAATTATTGCAGTTATCCAGAACTTTCCTTGAGGCATGACGAGAGGCATGACGTAATCCAGAACTTTCCTTGTTTATCGCAGGTTTTGTTTACAATTATTTTGATACGCCAGAATCCTCTAGAAACTTCTTTCCTTAAGCATTTTTTCATCTTGTGTATGACGTCATAATCGACATTTTGCAATCTATGGTGTTGTTTACCAGGGCTGGGGAGCCATTGCAGAAAATGTCTGGCTCCGGCTCCAGCTCCGGAGCTCTCAAGCGTTACATCTGTGGCTCCAGCTCCGGCTCCGGAGCTGAATATTTTTTAAGTGCGGCTCCGGCTCCGGCTCCACAAATTATGGTCGGCAAAGATTTGCTTATACCATCTCAAACGTGCCCAAATTTGCAAATGATGCGAACTTGTTTGTCTAAACACTACGCTACAAGACAAAAAACAATTGGTTATAGAATCAACAAACTAAGTGGTCTTTTTGTGCCAAAAATTGAAGGCTCGGTTTGGTCAAGATTTTCAACCATTCGGAGCCGGAGCTAATTGTTTCATTTATGGCTCCAGCTCCGGCTCCGGCTCCACAACAAATCCAAATTACGGCTCCGGCTCCGACTCCGGCTCCGAGAAAAATGCTTGGCTCCGGGGCTCCGAGCTCCGGCTCCGGCTCCGGCTCCCCAGCCCTGTTGTTTACTATTATGCTTACTGCTGTGTCATAAGACTTTGTGCCATGAAACTCATAATTACGTAACAATGTGGAACTTTCTGAAATTTTCTGGAATCGTAAATTTTTCTATAAATAGGGGCGGAAATTTGTAATTGCATTCAGATGTGTATTAAATGTGTTTAGAATAAGTCCATGTTGCTGCTTTTTGTGCGTAGTGGTTTATTTTAAATGGGTGTCAGCGGAGATTTTAGAGTGATTTGTATTGCTGTGGAAGGAATATTTTCTGAGTTACTTAATATATAATTTCGTTATGTATTTAGAGTGTTTTTTTTTGTTTTGAAAGTGGTAGATTGCAAGTTTTCCAAAGACCATTGGATATAAGACTGATACTTTCACGTCGTTCTCTGGGATAGATAACATTTCTGTTCTCAGAATTAAAAGTTGAATCTCTAACCAAGTTTCAATATCGCGTTGAGTTTTTTGAAAAAACGATATGATGGATGTCGCTAAAATGAATCGTCAAGAAGTTGCTCCTGCTGTACATGGCTTACGTCAAAGATGCCAACCAACAACTAAAAACGTAAAGAGTTTGACTGGAATGGTGACGTAGCCACACGAGTGGATTGCGTACCACAAAAGTTAAATTCTTTAGGTAATGTTTATCCGAAGGGATGAGTGATCCTGGCAAGATCATTCGTCCTGGAAGATGAATGTTTCTTACCTGAGGGCGGCTGATGAAGGCTAAAAGCCAGAAACAGCGCTGTCTCGCTCTACGATGCCAACCAACATTGCCTGCAGCAGGACGCAGTTTTTCTATGCTGACCAAGTTACTTGCCAAAGACAGAAACTTTTTACCGAAGAATGTTAAGCACAATTATATGTGCGTGCACCATAATTTGAGTTTTAATTGAGACTATTTTATTGCTTTTTAGCATAGACTGCGGTTATTTTTCATTTTGTGCTGTTCTTTAAATAAAGACATTTTTTGGTAACTTTTTGCAAAAATAAAGTCACGTTTTCAAGTTTTTTAGGTCACAAAAAAATCGCCCTGTTGATGGCATAAAAATTATCGTATTTTAAAAATCACAAACCTTCTACAATACTTTGAAAAAACTACAGCAATGGGTTAAAATTAATTCGATTCAATACCAATTATTATAAGGAATATAAAAAACCCATCCATATTCCATACTGAATAGATTTAGCTACCTTTGAGCTGGATCAAGCATGGATTCAGTTTCACTTTGCGGCGATTCCCTCTTTGCTCGGGAGTCTCAACCGTACCTGTAAGAGCACAAAATTAGAACAAGCTATGTTAATCAGTATGCACAGTGCGATACTTTCAAGAGTGCGTCACTATTCAGCAAAACCGAATCGGCGTAGGGAAACTAGCCCTAGGCCTATCCCGAACCTATACCTAATCCTGGCCCTAAACCGAACCTGAACCCAAGCGCTATCCCGAACCCTCAAACCCAGCCCTGACGCCGATCGGTCAAGCCAACAAAAAAAATTCTTCCGCTTCTAAATAGGCAAACTGCACAATATTTTACTCTTGACCAATCATATCGAGCAAGAGTAAACTCATTGATTTGGAGAACAACCTAAAGCCAAAATTAGGAATAGTTAAAATATTTTGTTCGAATCTTAAATTTCAGTATTTTTACTAATTGTACAAAAATTTTTAGTTTCTCCTTTCTCGTGATAATTTTACCAGCTGATTAAAAAAAATTAGGTATTCACTGTCTTGTACACAACGAACAGTTAAGTTGTGTAAAAAACAGCAAACAAGCATCTGGAGATAAATATAAACAAATCATTTGACAATCTGCAGCTTCTTCAGCACAGAGAGCCCCATGACGAAGTCAGTACAAACAATATCAAATCAAAATTAACATTCAAAGTTTAGTAAAATTTCAACAGCCTGTTTCACGTTTGACGCGATCGTCGAGATGAAGAAAACAGATTTCGACTGAAGCTGTTTTATTTGTTGCGGTGCAAACATTATTATAGTTACACACACAATTAATTTGTTACAGCAACAGAGGGATGCGAAGGGACCGTGAAATCAAAAAATGTCTCCTGACGATCGCGTCAAGCATGAAACAGACTGTTGAGGTTTTTAATAAAGTTTTAACCCTAATTTTGATAAATTATGACAACAAATATTCAGGGCATTAAAAATTCACGACCTAAAAGCAGAAGCAAAATAAACATAAAAACTGTTTATCTCTACTGACGATTGCTATTTCGCCTAATGATGATAAATTTGGAGTCTCATGGTTCTGCTATGAGGAACCTTTGTTTTGCAATAAGGTGGGTTCTTTAGTTGCACAATAGAAGAACTATTACCAAACTGAGACAGGTTCTTCAAGATTCAAAATTTTAAAATGATCATTCCTGCCTCAATTCTCAATGAGTCAATGTGTAAGCTTGGGTAGTATAACGTTCAAATCTTATAGCATAGTAATATTTCTGTTCGTTTAAAAAACTGGTACTTCAGGCAAGCAAAAGTTGCTGGTAAAAGAAAGCTAAAACGCCATTAGAATAGCTCTACAAAAAGTTATTGTCTGTGCTAAAGGGAAACTTTTACCTGCTGTGTATTACAAAGGTTGCGAAACTAAAGTTATCCCCGACGTCATAAATTTCATCTGCAATAGCCTATGCACACTAACGTCAAAACATCAGTGTAGCCTATACAGCAGTTTCCAGTAGACAAGTGTACTTAATTTTTTCATGTCATTCAATTTTAACAGTCACAGTATTTTCGCTTCCTGTTTGTTGACAAAGATAAGAATTGTGTAAGGTGTAACGAATGGCTGGGCCCATCAGCGAGGCTTAACGTCTGGACAACACAGCTCCGTAGAAACGTCGCAGCGGTGCTCCGCATTTGGCTACAGTTACCTCGCCAACTAGTCCAATTCATGTGGGCTTGTTGCTGTGGGCTTTCTGCATCACAATTAGAGTTTTGATGTCACAATTCAAAAAAGTGATTATGACATCAAGCCCACAGCAACAAGCCCACATCAATGTGGGCTTAAAGCCCACATAGATTGGACACAGGGCCGGCGCCAAGGAGGAGCCGGGGGGGCCTCGCCCCCCAATCAACAAGCTTTCTCTTTTGAAGAAAACGGCTATTATGCTTAATTTCAAACTTTGGCCCCCCTGATAAAGCCTTGACCCCCCTAAGTCGACTGCTCTGCCGCCGGCTCTAATTGGATATGTGAACAGGGCAACTGTGTCCGATTTTACCGGCCAGGAAATTGAACCCAAAACTCTCCGATAGCAATGCTTTTGCTCACTACGATAATTAATCCACCGGTGATGAATATTCAACAGAGTTGAGACGATAGCTGTCGCACCACTTCAAACTTTAGTAAAAAAAACAGAGCAGCAGATTGCTTAACAACCAAACACAACACCGTCAGACAAAACTTTGACTATTCCTGATATGTGCAGTGTGCATATCCCTTACGTACGAGCAACTTACTCTACTTGGTGAGCTTTCAATTTCCTGGTCGGTCAAATCGGATGCAGTGTCATCAACTGCCAGGGTTGGATCCGGAAAATTTTGGTGGGGGTGATGAAATTTCGATTTAGGTTGAATGTTAACTAAGTACGAAGAAGTTAGACCCAAAAAAGGCATAAATAAGCCCTTTGAAAAATGTTTTCATGTCTGGGGAGTATTCAGAAGTTTTTTCAAGGATGAGGCACCCAATTTTGACATATGTTTAAGCACAATTTTTCGGCAGAATTATTTGGAAGCATATTGAGAATGAAAAAGACTCTAAGGGGGTCCGGGGGCATGCTCCCCCGGAAAATTTTTGAAAATTTACATACTGTAGTGGCCATTTTAGTATTTTTTGAACAAAATTTAGGCACATTTTATTGAAATTATTTGCCCCTAGTTCTGAGTGTTGCACCAAATATGATGCATTTTGTGCGTACATTTTTGATTATGCGTGCTTAGGGCGTTAGGCTTATTGTTATCGAGAAGGTTCGAAATTATGGAAAAGTTGTATTCATCAAAAACATGTTTGAAAATGGCTGGTGGGGGAATTCATTCCCCACATCCCCCCTGGATTCGCCCCTGCCAACGGCTCGCCACTGCGGCAACGTTTTTTCAAAGCTCTGTTGCCCAGGCGCCAAGCCATGGAGATGGCCCCTCCACTCCTTACACACTTAGACGTAATACCGCAAGTATATTGAAGATTTGATTTTCGAAATCCTGAAGATACCATATCGTTTGCTCCATTCTAAACTCACTTGTAGTTAAAGAAGCATCGCTTTGGTGTAAAGATTCCGTATCTGGTCTGCAATACAAAAAGATTCAAACACTCTTGACGAGAATAACCAAAACAAAAATATTATCATGGAATTCATATCGTTTATTTTTTGATCTCCAAAAACGCACTGTACACGTTTTAAAGAATGCAGACTAGTTCATAAACAGAGTGTCAGAAACACAACTAAAAATCAATGGAACCACACTTTGGCATCAGTTTCCCACCACATATCAATATATTCATGGAGTTGTTTTAGGTGTTGTCTTTGCTCAAATCTATGTCGCTGTAGGCTACTTATGCGGTGTTTAATTCGCGATTACACATACTGCAATATTAAGCAGAAGTAAGCTTTCCAGAAAACTAATTTCTGACATTAATTTGAAGGAAGTGTGCTTTGGCGCGATCGATTTGATGTTGGAAAAACCGACCTTGCATTTAGTCACCAAACCCTGGCCCTATTCCCAAGTTCTAAACCTAACTACAGCCTTAAATTCGACCAGAGTTCTAGAACCCGTCTTATCGCGGAGTCAGACGGCTTAAAATGCTATATTTTAATTTAATACGTAGTTGTTAGGTCTCCTCTACTTTGCATAATTTTTATAGTCACAGTTGAAATGTCCAGCAAACCTACCCTTTACGATAAGACTCCAAGTGGGTGGAAAATGCGTCACTTTGTACTCCATCTTGAACATTTGGGAGAGGATCGACCTTCGTGTCTTTGCCAGCATGTTTCTTCAACAACGCTTTTGCTTTTTTGCATGGATCATTTGCCATTGTAATTGGAAACGCAAACTGCACGATATAGCGTAATTAATAATGAAGTAACAACAATAAAAAAATTCATACTGTAGTACTAGTAACGACTTTGCTAACATCGCAGAAAGACTGGGGTTTGATTCCCGAGCTGGTAAATTTGGACGCAGCATCACCAATAGCTTGCCATAGCTGCAACTATTCTAAACAGTATGAAACTGTGTTACCCAGGTGCTAAGCCACGAAGGTGGGCCCTGCCACTTGTTACAATGCTAAGGCTTCGGCATTATATCACCACGATTCACCAGTATAATGACAATTTAATTTTTTGACTGTTTTTATAATTGTGCAGCAAATAATGAACAGTGTGTAACCATCTCATTAAGTTAGTTATTGCGGCCCAAATTCTAATTATCACGTAAAATATTTGGCTTATGAAGCAGTAAAATTCTTGTTTTTGATAATAGCGGGTTAGATTTACTCGTTTTTATGATATTCACCAATCACAGAGATATAGTGTCCTGGACAATGATCAGGCAAACTTTAAACTTTAAATTTTCTCGAATTATAACACTCCTTTGAAAAAACAACTCTTTAATGTTTATGATTGCTGCTTTTTAGCTTTTAAAAAATCTCATCAATCATTATCTTCGTATTTGGACACACTGACGCATTGAACTTTAATGTAGATTCACTTGGTTATTACTATTCAATGTTCATATCGTAAATCTTGTGACTTCGCACGATAAAACTAATAATGTGGAATACAATATTGTTTGACTGAGTAGCTGTTAACATTGCTTGGAATCTCACAGAAAGCACTAAAAGTTGGAAAATTTTTGTTCATTTAAAAAAAATATGCTATTAAAATTGAAGTATTGCCAAAAAGCAAGATACGCATACGTAAAAAAATGCAGATTGCAATTACAGCATTATGCAGAGTGCTCCAAAAGTCTTGGACACAACTGAAGTCCCCATATCTTCGTAACTATGAATGGTAGTAAGATAAAAGTTATGACATTTCAAAGCTAATGACATCAAGTTTTTATAAGGTTATTGATTAAATTTTTGTAGTTTCTATATCCTTTATAGTTTTCGTGATAGTCAACGTCAACAAGTGCCCAAAACTTTTGGAACTTTCTGTATGCCAGGATAATCAGCTATTTAACTTTATTTACCTTACTCAAAACAGGAAAGACTGTATTAAGCAAGAGAGGATCATCGACTATTTCTTGTAGTTTTGTTTTTTCAACTGACGCAAGTTCTTGTAGCGATTTTACATTACCTGAGAACATTGCGTTGCAATTTAGAAAAACAATTGTCATACGAACAATCCAATTAGGTCAGTAATGTTGCTGAGCACATAGCTAGGCTATTGGCCGGTCAACACAATGATGCAAAGTTACAACCCAAGACATACTAACATGTGAGAAAAAATAATAGCGCAACATAAAAAAAGAAAAAACAAAGTCAAACAGTGTGAATTAGCAAAATAGTAATCGAAAAGAAAAACAAAACTGCGCTGAGAAAAATTATTCAAATTGACTTCTACAAATTTTAAAATCACTCCATACCAGTTATAGACATCTTTATGGGTGCAGAGAACAATCGGCTGTCAGTAATCGGTCGCCCACGACTTTTTGCATTTCACGTTCATCTGACGTCGCACCAGTAAGTCAGGATTATTTCAAACTCTAACCGTCAGTAGAATGTGAAACAAGGAAAGTTGTGGACGGTCGGTTGTACACTGACGATCGTTTGTTCACTTTATCCTTTACCTGCCCATAATTTTTCTCCAGTTTCATGTCGAATACCAATAGATTTCAAAAACGTGATGAAATCTTCTTGTAACATCTTGTTCATACAGGCGCAATCTGATTTTTTAGTGTCGAAGCGCAACACAACATACGAAATTAATACTGATGAAAGTAAAAGCACATGCAACACAAATTTCGCAATTATTTTTTTACGAAAGCAAATGTGCAGCGCAACTTTCGCAATTAATTTTCTGCGAAAGTAAAAGCGCAGCGCAACTTTCGCAATTCCCTTTTTACTTAAGTAAAAGCGCAGCGCAACTTTTGCCATCAAAATTTTTTTTAGCGTTAAAGCGCAGTTCAACTTCGTCACGAAAACTTTACAGTAATAAAGTGCAATGCGTGAACAATAAGCAATTTTTCTTGTAAAGTTATGGGTGCTTTTGCCAAAGCTTTCAAAGCGACCCGTTAAACTTTGTACATGGGTTATAGCAGTAACTCGAAATATCATGCCAGCGCGCGAGGAAAAATTAACTTCTGTACCTCGCGCGCTGACTTGATGTTTTGAGTTAGATTTGAGTCCTTTGATAACATGGTTCGCTTGGAAGATGGACAAAAAACAAAAATGGTGCAAAAACATAATAGCCCAAGTGTTACATCTGGTTGTAATAAAAGCACTTCATTACAAGCACTTGTTTGCAACTACGATAAATTTCAAATCAAACTAATACAATTTATTTAAAATTTAGAAGTGATTATCTTTGTAAACATTTGCAGTACTGTACTATATTCTCTCGAATAAACCCAGGCCCGTAACCAGAAACTGAGCTCAGGTAGGGGGGGGGGGGCATTTTTTAACAAAGGGACAACAATTTTTTTCGTCTACTTCTCAAAATACCAATTTTAAAAACAGTCAACATCTGTCTGAGCTTGCAAAATTTAAATTTGTTTTTCATGTAACTAAATTAATTACACACTCGTGCATGATGCTTCATTGTTTAGCTAATTGTGTTCTGGCCCACAAGCGCTTTCTGTCTTGCCGTGCCGTTCTGATTAGCAAACTGTATATAAGCTTCGATTTTGGTTGGCATTTTCCCGTGCTGTTGTCTGATGTTGTGTGATTTTATGGCGCTTTTTAATTACAAAGGTCCTTCAGCGCCAGGACCAAGTTTTGTCAAGAATTCACTCACGTATTTTATTCTCTGTTCATTTCATCCTCCGCGCTACACTTAATTGCTGAGCGTTTAGCAAGTGTAACAGCAGATACCAGTTTTCAAGTCTTTGGTTTGACCCGACTGAAAATAGAACCCAGTCTTCCAGCTTCCAAGGCAAACGCTCTTTACCACTAGGCCATTTTCACGTGCGCATGGTGCTTGTTGTCTCAGCTAATTGTGTTCTGACTTCTGACCCACGAGCACTTTTCGCTTCGAAGTGCTTCTGTGGTTTATGTAATCTTGGATGTTGTAGCAAGTTCTGCACCTTGAGCGCTTTCTGTGTTGCCGCGCCCTTCTGATTAGCGAACTGTATATAAGCTTCGATTTTTTGCTGGTTTAGTTAGAGCTAGTTTTGGCTCTCGTAGTTGTGCACCTTATGAGTCTGGAGGGACCAAAAAAATGATATCTAGGGCGGGATTACAACTTTCAGCTCGCTCGTGAAATTAACTAGCTAGTTAATCAATCGTTTAACGAGGAATTAACGCGCGAGCACGCTAAGCGATTACAACTACATCTCGCAAACTCCTCTTAAACGTCTCACGCAATTTCGAGAGAACGCGTGAACCTTGCGTGAGCTCAGGAGAAAAGGCTAGCAATAGCCAGCAAGTTTTGCATCGCGGTAAGCAAATTCCTTTGTTATGTATGCGTTGTTGCAATAGCGTTTTACCAAATTTACGAACGCTACGATTTTGAAATATGGAAAAAGTAAAAATTGTCAAAAAGAGATCGCCAAGATGGACGGGTACAGAAGTAGAAGCCTAAATTTCTGGTATAGAATTAAATTGGAAACACTTGTTAGGGTCGTTTTCGGCAGAAGTAACTATGGCTTCCATGCAACAACCAACAAGCGTGGAAAATTGTGACAACGAAGGTAAAATATGATGCTTACTTGCGGCATTTTTGGTGGGTTGTACGTAGATCACAACGAAAATTTTAGTTACAGGTAAACTCCGTGAATATTTCTGGAGTAAATCGAGCTGCTATATACCTTTGAGTGACAAAGAATAAGCGAATCGTGACACGATCCCGGGTATTTGCACACCACATCCAAAAACACCATGTTTGCGTCGCAAATTGCCTGCATGGCAAAGCAAAAACGTTTAAAAAACTTACTGTATGTTTTTTCTGGAAAGCGGCAAACTTTTACCTGAACGTTTATTGAATGAAAGCCTTTACGATTTACAAAAAGGTGTTCATCTTTAGCTGGAGCAATAATAGGTATGTGAGTACCATCTATCGCACCTATAACCCCGGAAAACGACCCGGAGAATAAAATTGCTCTTTTTGCTTGCAGGGATGTTAAGTTGTCCGGCATAAATGTAAATTCTTTTTTTTTTACGAAGCAAGCTGTCAAGAAATCTTGACAAAACAACTCTAACAGTTGGCTGAGCAACATTTATGTTGTCTTTTCTGGAACTTTGAAAACTGCCGCTGGCAAGAAGTTTTAGTGAAATCAAAACTTGGTCTTCGACTGACAATGCTTTCGCTGTTTTGATGGTTGGCTGCAAATCTTCCCGTGAAAGGTCGCAAATTTCCGATATTGCTGCTCTTGGCAAGCGATATTCATAAATTAGCGTTACTTCTGGCATTTGCAAAGGGTTTGCCCTGATTCTTTGTGTTCTACTACTGCTTCTGAGAGCCAAATAAGCTGCCATCACTACCGAGACTAATAATGAGTGCTCTGATTTACTCTTTAGCAGAGGTGGGCATTTTTTAAAAATTGGTTGAAGCGCAGCGCAACAAAGCGCAAAAGTTCTGTTAAGTCATGAAACACAACGCAACTACCGCAACCTAATTTTAAATTGACTGAAGCGCAACGCAACTTTCGCAATCAATTATTTTTTCGCATTAAAGCGCAACGCAACTTCCGCAATCAATTATTTATTTGCATTAAAGCGCAACGCATCTTCCGCAATGAGGTTTATACAAAAGAAAAAGCGCAACGCAACTTTCGCAATGAAAAATTTAATAAAGCGCAACGAGTAGATGTATAAGCAATGCAATAGGTGCTTTTAACAGCACGCAGTTGGCTACAACGCGACAACGATTTTAATGCAAGTGACTGTAACATGATTTTGCGTGGTCAATGAACAGGAAAATTAAATAAGAAGCGAAAAAAGATGCGTTGCTCATGATTGATTTCTTCATCTTCATTCTCTTATCACGAGAAAGCGAAGGAGGCGCTGCTTAGGACGAATCCAGACTCGCTTAGGAGTTGCCTTTGTTTCCAAGTTTTCCGGTTGAATTTTGCTTCTGACTTATTTAATTTGCCGCTTTCCAGATTTCACCAAGCAGAGATAATCAACGTGAAGCATCTTATCCAAGGACGCAACAACGAGACTAGGTTGGGAGTTGAACCATCAACCTTGCGATCATGGTCGTCGTAAAAACGACGCTCCAAACCACTGCGCCACGTTGCATTGTCGCGTGCCGTTAAAAGCACCTCATCGCGGTAAATCATAATTTGCATATGCGGCGTAGTTCTCCACAACAACAAGTATATACGATTTATTCAACACTCAATGATCTCTTTAAGCACTTGCAATTATTTTAAAAAGCAAAAGACTTTAGTGTACCACATTTCTGATGAGCTGCAAATTTCTGCTACAATAAATTGACCTATAGGCCTATTGTACGCATCAAGAAACAAACTGCTATTCTATTAAAAATAGTTACAAAAAACTGCTTACTCCAGCACATTGCGCTTTAATTAATCTGACAAAGCGCAACGCAGTATTTCAACTTCCGACAGTGCGCAACGCAACAAAGCGCAAGCAACCAGTCTCTTTTCAGTTCGCAGCGCAATAATGCGCACACTATTAAATATTTTTTCAGTTCGCAACGCAATAAAGCGCAAGAAGGATTTATTTTCCTTGAAGCGCAGCACAACTTGCGCAATGACTAAAAATAATTTGTTAGAGCGCTTCGCAACTTCCGCACGTGCGGAAGTTGCGCAACTAGCGCTTTGCGCTTCAAATTGCGGAATGCCCACCTCTGCTCTTTAGTTAACGAGCCGAAAAATGCTACTTACCGAGCGGGTTGAAAAGTTGTAATTGCTTAGAGAGGACATTGTTGATTTAGTGCCATCACTACCGAGACTAATAATGAGTGCTCTGATTTACTCTTTAGTTAACGAGCCGAAAAATGCTACTTACCGAGCGGGTTGAAAAGTTGTAATTGCTTAGCGAGGACATTGTTGATTTAGAGAGCGCTTTGCGTCATTGCCTAGCTCGTTCAAAATAGCGAGGGAAGTTGTAATCCCGTCCCTTGTTACCCTTTTTCGTGCACTAAGCGTTAGCGTACGCCCGGCCCATGTCGTGCTTGCATTGCACGGTGACGCAAACAATCATTATAATTAGCGATTAATATGTAGGTGGTCACGACATGGACGGTTGGCGTAGTGGTAACGACATCGCTTCCGTTGCGGGAGGTTTGGGGTTTGATTCACGGGCCGGTCAAATCAGACACAGTAAGGACAACGGCTCGCCACCGCTGCGATATCTCTTCGGAATTCCAAGCTGTGTCGCCCAGGCACTAAGCTGCGGAGATGGGCCCCGCAGCTCGTTACGACGTTACGTGCTTGGGCGTAATACGGCGAGTATAATGGAGATTTGATTTTGTTTTGCAACAAATGTATGAGAAAAGCTAATATATTTTACGCTAAGAGATTACAATTGGCTGCAAACTCTTTCTTACTTTGCCAGCAACTGCTGGTGATGGAGGATGTTAATATCCCTTGACCCAACTTGTGGAAGTCCTTGTGACTTCCCATTCAGCAGGCCAGGAAGGACAACTTTTGTTTTGCCTTTGTGCCTTGGTCACATGGGGATTTTTACTGGCATGGTAAATTGCGTACCACAAAGGTTGAATTTCTTTTAGGGTAGATAAATGCGTAGGGGTGTTTGGCTGATCAAGGTCAAGCATTCTAAAACATGAGTGTACTTTATACCTGAGTGCGGCTGATGAAGGCTAATAGCCCGAAACAGCGCTGTTCCGCTTTATGGTAGCCTACATTTTTTGGGGGCTACAATTTACGGGAAAACAGTCATTTCATTTCTCTCTTTTTTTTTGGTCCTACTAGTAGATAATTTGCGACACAATTTTTTTGCTATGCTTCAAATACAAAGCTCTGATCTGAAAAGTATTGAACAGATATAACAGTCTATGATCATACCAAGCTTTTTGTTTCATTTAGTTGACAGTAAAATATTATAGGCCTCAAAAGCTACATTGTTCATTCTGTGCTACTGTAATGCAAATAAGTTATAGTGCATCTTTAAAGTAAATATGGCCACAATCAACAGAGTCATTGGAAATTTCCGTTCATTTACGTTGTAGGCCTTTGTAGCAGGGATGTGGAAGCTGGAAGCGGCTATATTTTAATAGAAGCGGAAGTAGTAACACGAAAAGTATGCCGCTTCCGCTTCCACATTTGCATGAGTTGAATTTTTATCCTTTTTGCTTTTTTTGAAATACACTTTCGTTTGCTTTTTGCAAATTATCTTTATAAAAACAAACGCTTGCTAAAGTTTGACCAAAAGCTTCAGCGTGATGGAAAAAAAGTTACGGTTTACGCTGTAGGCTACCAACGCACTGCACGTATTTTACTAGCAAAATTGCGGTGAATCTGTTTGGAAGCGGAAGCAATAGGTGTGGAAACGGTAACTGTTTGCTAAATTACCGCTTTTACATTCCTGCTTTGTAGGCCACCTAGTGTAGGATACGAATGTCGATGAGGTTAGGGCCCGCCAACTTCGCACTCGCTTTAGTTTCTTCTTTTCAATTGCTAACTATACCTTAGCTCATTTGCAACTATACTGACTACTGCGGGTCTACCCAAGTATAACCGGTGGTGGGACTCAGCCGGTTTGCACCGGTTCTATAGAACCGTCTTACAAAATTTGATTTGATCAGCGAACAGGCCAGCGTTGCCGTATAAACTTGTACCATCCGTTGAAACAGAACCGGGTGAAAAAAAAATACTTTTGTGACAGAACCGGCTTATAAAAAATTTGAATCTCACCAGTGAGTATAACCCGGTCGTCATAAAGCTGCTCTGATTATTAAATTACTCGTCTCGCTCTTCCCAATTGCATATTTTGGAATCTACTTAGACACAGAGCCACCAACGACTTATTTCGGTCGAGCCCTATTGTTCTCCTTACACTCTACTCGCAAATGCTCTAGCCAATCAGATCGCTGGAGAGCAGGGTAAGAGCGGTAACCACAAAAGTAGACAAAGTATTCTGGTCTGCAGAACAAGATTTGAACAAAGTAGCCAAAATCACGCTTGATTGACAGGAGTGCAAATCTATGTTGAGCATTGGGTGGGATGATTTAGCAAAATTGACCACTTTTTGATATTGGGGGGGATGATTTAGCAAACTGATCATTTTTTGATATCGGGAGATGAAATTGGCTTGTATGGGGAATTTTTCACTTCCATAAAAGATATTGAGGGGGGATGCTGCCACATTAATGGAGGGATACATCCCCCATTCCCCCCTCGATTTGCACCCATGTTGATTGAATTTTCGAAAAACAAATATTACGCTTAAAGGAATTTGGCAAGTCACGTGACAAACCTTATCCTACAGACAAGAAAACTTCGTCTATTCTAGTGGTTACCGGTAAGAGCAACGCGTAAATTTTCTCTGCAACCATTCCAAAATATGCTTCCCGGTTGTGCGAGAGTGTACCTTTATGACACAGCTGCTTTTGCTTGAATAGACTCAATACTGTGTACTGAGGGCATATGGGTTGCCCGTGCGCATTTTCAGCACTGTATCGTTGGTAATAACTAGTGGACCTTTATGACATAGCGGCTTTCTTTTACTTGAATAGACTCACTACTGCGTACTGAAGGCATATATGGGTTGCCCGTGCACATTTTTAGCACGGTATCGTTGGTAATTACTATAAGAAGAAGCAAGCAAAGCAGCCTGTCTCTGACAAAGGGGGCTGGCCCCCGTCTAATTACTGGCCTGAATAAACCGATACAATTAATCTTTTAAAAGTTTTAGAGGTCAAAGATCTAACATTTTGTCCTCAAAACGGCGGTGTTAAGTAACAAAGTGAATTAAAAAATTTAAATAGGCCTACACTGAAAAAAATTGAAAAACTAATCCATAGATATTTTGCACAGTCAGCCGCTTTTATTTTAAGACAGCTGCTTATTTTATCCATCTTGAAGGTTAGTTGTTAACGTCAAAATTAAGTCTCAAAACAGCAAAGCTTCCACCTCCCCGAGAATTGGCCCTGCCCTTCTCATTATGAAAAATTACACTACAAATACAGTAGGTTAAAATCACAACTCCCTCCAGGTATCCCTTGGGCAAGGTTTAGAACCTGTTAGCCTCCCTTAGCAGGGGTCACAAAGCTACTCCATTGTTCTTATCACTAGTAGGCCTGCCATGCTACTCATCTTTTTTTTTTGTTTATTGTTTTGCAATTCGTTTGATGTGTTGTTTATAATTTCCTGTTTACGAAGTAGCCTATATCTTGACTGTTAAGGTCATGCAGCCATGCCAAGTCAGCTTTCGAGTGGCATGCTTCAACTCTTACTCGTTTTGCTGCATGTGCCTTTTTCCGTTATTATGCCTATATTTGTAAATTGTTAATGATTGTGCGTGTTGTGGAAATGAAACTTTGATTGATTGATTGATTGAGGTTACCTTTCTTTTGAGTGACAGTCTGCAAAGTCAGTATGGATAGCAGGATATACTGCATTTCAAACATTACTATACAATACATTGGTGGAGGGCCTATAGTTTTGAGTTTAGTTGCTATTGTTTACTATAAACGACACTTACGACAACTAATCTACCTCGCCTAGTCTTAAAACGTACTGTAAAATATTTTTTCCATAGCGAAAGCTAGATCAGTGATTCTCAATCTTTTCTGAGCCGTGACCCCTTGCCTGCATCTCTAAAAGACCGTGGCCCTATATAGTGTGTAAATTTAAAAGTCCTGGTCTGTTATAACTCACAAATGATTCCCACCATCGTTACTCCCAGGGCTGCGAACTCGAACTTGAACTCGAACTCGCTGGAACTCGATCGTTTTTGCCGAACTCGAACTTGAACTTGAAAAATAAAATTTTTGAACTCGAACTTGAACTTGAAAAATAAAATTTTTTGAACTCGAAAAAAAACAAGCGAGTTCGAGTTCACTAATTGAGTGCTTTAAATTTATACAAATAGAATAAAGCTCTTCCCTGGTTTCAATTTCGATGGTAGGCCTATTAAGTTTCAAATACATTCATACAGAGGTATATTTGTAGAAATAAACGCGCAAATTAGGGCCCACCAGGGCCACCCTAAAAAAAAAGTGGGGGGGCATGGCCCTACCGGCCCCCCTGGTTCCGCCACCTATGGCCTAAACCCGAACTTAACCTGATTTAACATTCAATAGCAAAACGTTGTGATTGGGCTATATTTTCGAAAAACTCAAAATTTAGCACGGCAGAGCCTTGCAAATCGCAAAATAGGTCCAGGTAGTAACTGGTAAGCTTCAAGCTAGATACGCACAACTCTGAAAACTGTAAGTGAAGCAGTATCACTATACTACCTACAGTCATGTTCAATGTGTTGACGCAATTTGTTAAATGGTGTAAAAAGTATTTTGAAACTGTACTTAAGTAAAAGTATTGTTCCTGACGACAAAACTACTCGAAGTAAAGTAGAAAGTATTGACTAAAAAAAGCACTTAAGAAAAAAAACTTCGAAAGTAAAAGTTGCTCTTAAGGTAGCAAAATAATAAACCAAAAGAAATTATTACCGCTCAGATGGCCGAGTGGATAAAGCGTCTGCTTCTGAAACGGTAGACTCGGAGGTTCGATTCAGAGTAGGGTTAAACCGATGACTTAAAAGTCGGTATTTATAGCTTCCCTGCTTGACACTTAGCATCAAAGACGACAGCGTGAAGAACAAGCCGGCAAGTTCATTTGTTGTGCTGTTCAGAACCACGCTTAGCAAGATTTCCTATCTCGGAGCGGCAAACAGGTGGCTTGAAACTCCTAAGCGAGCTCCATAGCGCCTCTATGGTAAAGAAGGATAAACATATAACTAAATGAGCAGTAAGCATTAACTCAAAAGCGGAAACCTGCATATTTCTCTTCACACTTCAATTTTAACTTTGCAATTTACTTTTTTCCGTAATAAAGATTGAAAGAGAAATACGATAGTTTTACTGCAAGGCCTATAGGTTTATGGAATGACTAGGCCTATATTATTGTGAATATATAAGCATTTTCTGTGACTTGCGGTATGCGGTTAGGCCTACGGTCATGCAGTAATTAGACAACAGTGGCATTGCATGCGACGCAACTTCGTAATGCACGATTTTAGGTGCAGCAGGGATTTCAAATAGTCTAAGACTTGTAACTCAAAGACTACTTTGTACTTTTCTAAATTAAAAACTACCCAAGTAGTGCTACTTTATACTAAAAGTACTTAAGTAAACGTAAAAGTAGCCAAGAAAAAGCTTCTCAAAAAAGTGCTCGTTACCGAAAAAACTACTCAAGTAATCTACTCAAGTAAAAGTATTTCGTTATTTTACACCACTGGATTTGATGCTGCTTGCCAAGCTATATTTTAAAGGAAGTGGCTATTTTTACAAACCGGTAACATTTGTCTCTTTGGTTTAATTTATTACTTCGTCACGCTTCGTAAAACCGGAAAGAGCGCGAAGGGACAATAAAAGAAACGGGTCCGTACAAATAGCCACTGCCTATATCAAAAACAAAATCAAATCAAATCTTCACTATACTCGCCGCATTACGCCGAAGCGTGTAACGAGTGGCGGGGCCCATCTCCGCGGCTGCGCGCCTGGGCAACACAGCTCCGAAGAAATGTCGCAACGGTGACGAGCCTGTGCAGATTTGACCAGCCCTGCAATCGAACCCCACACCTCCCGTACCGATAGCGTGCGCTTAGCATCTGAGCTAACCGGCCGGTTATATTAAAAACAAACTTATTCAAATTTTTCAAGAACGAATGAATAAAAAAAAAACAAAAAAATGAGGTATAAATAAAAAACAAGTGCAAAAAACTGTTTTTTTTACATCACTAGTCTCTAATAGATCATTTCTTTCAAAGAAACGTCACAATGCATGAATTACAGTAGCAGGAGCAGCAGCATAAGAATGCAGCAAGGCAGTTTTGTAGCTTACAGCGACATTACTTTTTTTTATTTGGTTTGAAATCATAATATGAAAGGTGGCTTTACGCAGGTGGATTGATGATTGATTTGATTTCTTTATCTTTATCCTCCTGTCACGAGAAAACGGCGGAGGCGTTATGCGTAGGACGAATCCAGACTTGCTTCGGAGTTGCCCTTGTTTCCGAGTTTTCCGGATGAATTTTCTCTCTGACTTCTTTAATTTGCTGCTTGCCAGATTTCACCAAGCAGAGATACTCATCGTGAAGCATCTTATCCAAGGATGCAACAACGAGACTAGGTTGGGAGGTGAACCATTAACCTTGCGATCAGTGCCGTAGCAGCTCAACTTTGGCCCTCCCCAAAAAAATCCTTTCTAGGGTTTCTATACTAAGCTTTCCATATAAATTGTTTTAGGTTTTCCGGGGGTAACAGCTCAGTGTCTCACCACAATGCGAATAAAAACATACCCGTTTTCACTGTGAAAAGTAAAAGGTGCAATTTTAAAACAAGTTTGTTACACGTATTTATCCATCAACATTAAAATCGTCTAGCTAGAGCGCACTTTTTCGTTTGCAGATGCTCTTATGACAGCATATCATAATATGGAGATCGAACGCATTAACTTTCGATTGACATCATGGCCAATGAAGAACCAATCGGATGACCGAGTGGATAGAGCGTGTGCTTCTGGATCGATAAACTGAGGGTTTGATTTCCAGTCGAGTTAAACCAATGACTTAAAAATAGGTATTATTCACAGCTTCCCTACTAGACATTCAAGATTAAAGGGAGAGCGTTAAGCAAGCTGTCAAGTTCGCTTCGTGTGCCGTTGGGAAAAACACTTACGGGATTCCCCCATCTAAGTACGGTAGGTAGACAGATGGCCGGCAACTTCTAAGGGAGCTCGTGTAGCGCCCAATTGCTTTCTGTGATAGGTGGATAAAAATGCCAACAAATGAAAAGTAAAAAGATAATCTGCTGTTTGCCATATTAGATGTAATAAACGTTTTAATAAGTTTCAGTTTTTTGAAGCTTTATTCAGCACTGGTGACAGTAACAACGCATTTTGTAAATTCGAGGAGCAAGGCAAGCGAGCACTTATTATTACTGAATTAAAAGTTCAACGGTATTGAAGGGAGACTGCCAAATGAACTTGTGTCGTTCTAATCAGCAACCGTCTGATATAAACATCAAATGCGATAGGCTCCAGCCGTGAATCGAACCCGTCGCAAAGAATCTGAACCTGCGTGCGGTAGTGCCAGATCATATTCCTAACAATGGCTGTTTATGCACGAAGCTGCTGGGTGTAAACAGCAATAAAAAGACAGAAGCGACATCACATGTCAGCTTAAAACTTTCTAGTATCGACATAATAGCCTGGTCCACCAGTTGTTCGGAAAAGTTTGTTTTGAATCTCTTCATCAGAAGCCATACAATATGCATTTGCATCGTGACTAAACATTCTCTTTTTCTATTTTCATTCTCTTTTTTTTTTTTTACTTCTTGATTGAAGAAGACAGGACCAATGTTTTATTCCAGCGCTATTTTAAAAGCGTACGTTGTCATACTAGCAAATCTTTTTTTAATGAATTTTTGTATTCGGTGTCAGATTATGGTTGCTGACACAGAACTAGGGTAGGACCGAATTTAATTAACCGATCGGATGGCCGAATGGATGGAGCATCTGCTTCTAGATTGGTGGACTCCGGGGTTCGATTCCGAGTCCGGTCAAACCAATGACTTAAAAATTGGTATTCACAGCTTTCTTGGTTGACGTTCAGCATAAATGGATAGAGTGAAACAAGCGGCAACTCCGCTTGTTGTGCTGTTGGAGAGACACTAAACGGGATTCCCCATCTAAGTGTGGCAGACCGATGGTCGGCAACTCTTAAGCGAGCTTGTATAGCGCCCCGTCGCTTTCTCGTGATAAGAGGATAAAATTGCGAATAAATAAAAATAAATAAAATTTTAAATCTGCTTACAAGGTGTTGATGGATTGGAATTTAATGCTTTCAAAAGTAATGATTTTGAATTTAAACTTTGAAAAATGATTGTATCCAACTCTGCACCGGCCTCCTTTTTCAAGTCCTACGCGCACTCTTACACGCAGTGCATTGCTTATGACATCATTGCGCAGTTTATGACCCTATTTAAAAGGAAACGATAGCGAAAAATTTTAAAACTGAAATATATAGAATCTGAGCGCGAAAATCCCATTCAACGCGATTTGCAAAGCAAAATTTTGTTTTTGAATTGATGCAACTTTGAGTCTTTCAAGACAATTTGGGGCCCTTTTGGCAGTGTGCCCCCCCCGATTGGGAGGTTTGGGGGGCGGCTGCTACGGTTCTGGGTTAAGGTTCAAGAAGTTTTATGACTTCGGGTTCAGGTTAGGTTTACGTCTATTAAATTATACAGGTTACGGTTCGGTTCGGGTTCAATGAAAGGAAGCGGTTAATGCGGGTTTTCGGTTTACCTTCCGGTTCGGTTCAACGCCCCGTTAGTAAGCCATGCTACATATAGGCCACAGCTATATGGGCTACGGTGGCTACCTAATCACTAAAACTATCTTTCACGTTGTTTAGGTCAGTTTTTGCTAAATACGCTACATAATCACTAAAAATTTTCTCACAAATGTCTGCAAAAATATGCTTTACGTAATTGCGATCAGTTTTAGCTAATTCGTTACACCAACTCGGGCGTTTAAACGCCAGGTCACTTTTCACAATGCAATCTGATTGTAGTCTGTTGAAAGCCATCTGTAAGTACTTGTGCGTAAAAACGAGATCATGTGATGCAGTCGGACAACTCTAATAAAGAGAACTCTGATACCACAATAGCAAGATCGTTGTCTTAACTTCCACTAATATTTTTGTTGCTTACTTGGATCAGTAAATGCTCAACTTTACTACGATTGTCTCTTTTGTACCTAACAAGTACTAAAGAACAGAAACAATTCTAAATTTAACCAGAACATTCACGTTACATCCGTCATTCCCACCGACCTACTCCACGGGCGTTTCCGTCTAACCCATGGCCCTCGGATCACTTGTGACCCGCCAAAGCTTTCAAAGTTAAACTTTGTACATTGGTCATTTAATTCATTCTTGTGCGCTGATACGATATTTTGAGTTACAGATTGGAGTCCTTTGATAGCATGTGCTATAAGGCGGCGTTTCTCAAACTATGGGTCGCGATCCAAATGTGGGTTGCCAAGGCTTTAGAAATGGGTCGCTGACACAAGGAGGCCATAGGGGTCTCAAGTACATTGCTTATATTTGATTTGGCATAATTTTCTAACTTTTGTATTTCCGAAAGTTCGACAATTAGTGTCTGCATTTCATTTGATGTCGGTAGGGTTGTTTGTGACCAGTCTATTATGTCATAAATTGTTGTGGTTTATTGTCTATTTTGTCTTGGCCCGGGTGAAAATTCGCCGAATAATCAAGGGAGGGTGAAATGAAAAATTATATTGAGTAAAAATTCCAAAACATGAAAGAAACTCTACATTCTTAGTAAAATGTTTGAAATTATCGAGATAACTGCGATGGAAGTGATCATCGACTTCAAGTCAACACTTGACTTGATGTGAAGCGTGACTACAATGACGTCATTATGATTTTGTTTCCTGTGTTTTTGCGTATACAAAATTGTTGTATTTACAAAGTGATAAAACTCAAAATCAAATCTTCATTATACTTGCGGTATTAAGGTGCATTTACCGGTACGCGGCACGCGATGACGCGACTAAAGTTATAATGTCAGTAAAAGAAGGATTTCGCAGAATTTCGCGTGATCGGTGAACAGTAAAATAAAACAAACAAGGTGCGAAAAATTTTTGACGCGTGCGGCGTGTCGGTAAACGCACCTTCAAGCGTGTAACGAGTGGCGGGGCCCGTTTCCGCGGCTTAGCGCGTGGACAACTCTGTTCCGATGAAACGTCGCAGCGGTGGCGAGCCGGTGTTGACCCTGTGCCGATTTGACCGACCTCCTGAAAGAATCCCAGACCTCCCACGCTGATAGCTGAGCTATTCCAAAGCAAATGAACAAGCCACGTTGTGAAAACTTGTTGCGGTGATAGGTTATCTTATTTTTATGTATATACCATATTTTGATTTGTTTAATTTTTTTTTTGCATTTATGTCGGTAAATAATTATGCTCAATTTAGATGGGTCACAACTGCTCTTGCAAATAGTGTTTTTGAACGAATTTGGGTCGCGCAAGAAAAGGGTTGAGAACACAGTGCTCAGGTGTCCCACCAACGATATTGTAGAAAATACTGCGCGTGCATGTACGCAGTGCACACGCACATTGTATTGTTTCGATTGTTTTGTTGTTTTTTTAACCTTGCACTTATTATGTCGTCATATTGAAACATGCTGTCACGCCATAGTAGACTATGGTCACATTATAGACTACAATGGACTGGAAACTAGACACAAATCGCGAAGTACTGTAGTCTATGGTCACACGTAAGTTATTACAAGGGCCATTTTTTTATAGACCAAAAAAAATTATTTTTGACTTTATTTTAGCAAAATTTTGACTTTATTTTAACTTTACCGCTTTCGCCTATTGTTTCTGTCTTGTTGCATTTTTTTCATTACCAATGTTTTATAATCCGCAATTTACACAAATTTTTAAAGAAGAAGGTAATCTACTCTGAACATTTTCTCAATTACTCAGTCTTGAAGCTAATGCAACAAAGCGACGCATGACGTCAAAACCTAGGTTAACGAGCCATTGTGTGTACTAGTATCAATTTATAAGGTCAAAAAAATCCAGTCTTTATTATACTCGCGGTATTACGCCGAAGCGTGTAACGAGTGGCGGGGCCCATCTCCGCGGCTTAGCGCCTGGGATACATAGCTCCAAATAAACGTCGCAGTGGTGGCGGACCGTTGGCGATATTTGACCGACCCGGGAATCGAACCCCAGACTTCCCACACCGATAGCGTGTGGGCTAAGCAACAGAGCTAACGGCCGGTTCAATGAATTTAAAGCGTGTATACAAAAATGTGTTTTTATTGCAACTGTACCGCATATTAACAGTTTGTCTGCGATTATGGATGTTTCTAACGAAAACCACAAAGCATAGGACGATTTCATGCACAATAAATGCTGTTTCCTTCTCAATTACCGCACGAATTTTTACTATTGCAACTATTTCTGAATAATTATATAGAACTGCGCATAAAATTAGCTCAAAAATATAAATGAAATAAAAGTTTTTTCATTTTTGTAAGGAAATTTTAAATGAAGACAATTTTGACAAGTGTTGACTTTACGCAAAATTTTGACTTTACTCTGACTTATAAAATCTAGCAAAACGGACTCCTGAACACCTGAAACGAACGTTAGTACACGTTTGATCATGTAATGCCGTCCTTAAAAAATTTTGACTTGATTGACTTTAGCGAGCCCTAAATTACACTTCGTGCTTCTGCACGCTTTGCACTTGCTATGACATTTTGCTTTCATTTTAAATTTAGCATTGAGTAAGGCAAGCAAGAAACGAAAAATAACGAAAAAAAATAAAATATGATATTTCAAATTGTTTTTATAATCGCTTAAGTATTGTCGCGATGGTACTAAATTACGGCCCGCGAAAATTTTTGAAAAACAGATATGGGCGGTCACCCAAAAAAGTTGGACGTCCCTGACCTACTCTGTTTAAGATGGCACGCGCCGCTTTCTCCTGATAGGAAAACTGAGGCAGAACAAATCGAACCAATTAAGCAAACCAGAATCCAGTGGTAAAAGTAAGCTGGAACGGTTCTAACGCCGTTCCGGTAAAAGATTTTCTGCCGGAACGCCGTACCGGTAATAGATTTTAAATCTAAATTCAGCCTAGAGCACATTCCACGCGTCAAATCATCAAAAAAAAGTTCAAGAATGGGCTCAGTTTTATTAAATATATTCATTTTTGTTAAGTTTCTTTATTGGTAAATTAAAAAGAACAGAAATAACGTGAACGTCCATACAGTCTGACTGCTACTTAAGAATGACCGAAACGAGAGGGCGGCTTCTGATAGCATTTCGCAATTCAGCTGGTCTCAAGGTACAGATACCAAAAGCGCTGATTACGTGAAGACACGAAAACGGTAATTACGCAAGCCAGCAGATAACACGTGACACACACTAACTTTAAATACACAACAATTTTCAAGTAGAATTAATTTCAAAAAGTTTTCACGGAATTAAAATTCTTTAATGCGAATAGCCTTTCGTTCAAAGTGCCCGTACGCTAAACAACCGGGTTTGTTTGAGGGTCTCGTCAGCAGCCTCGAAAATTACTGAAGTTTTCTAGGACCCGCCAAGACTAGGCATTTTTTTTGCAAAAGCTAAGCCACTTTGACGTGGAAATTGGTATTTTTTTGAGAGGAATTAGGCCTATTTGAATTATGGCAGCAGAGATGGGATTTACTTAGTGGTTAGAGCAAATCAGCACAAACTGTGATATCATGATCTAAAATTTACCTTGCGCAAATGATTGCCTCATTTTAATGACGACGTAACCCTTCCCAGTGGCGTAGCCAGACAAAAATTTTTGGGGGGAGGCAAAACTTTATAGGCTTGTCCCAGTGGAGGCAGTCTGGAGGCATAAGCGCACGCAGGGGGAGGCTACGGTGCCATGCCCCCCTTTTTGGTCCTGTAACAAGATGCTAAATCTAACTTTCGGTCTATAATTTTTCAAACTAATAAGGTTGCAGCCTCATTTCACTTATTCTAGCCAAACTTCTGTTTTACACATAAGCTGCGAAACAGTGGCGTAGCGAGAAATTTTAAAAAGGGGGAGGGGAAGAGCATAATTTTCACATTTTTTTCAAGCATATTCTTTTCAGCGGAACTAATTTGAAGCTGCTAGAGAAACAAGAAAAGCTGTAGGGGGGTCCGGGGGCATGTTTCCCCGGAAAAATTTTGAAAATTTACATGCTGTCATGGCTATTTTCGTGCTTTTTGCATAATTTTCACGCAAATTTTGTTTAATTCAGAGTGCTTCGCCAAATATAATGCGTTTTGTTCGCGCATTTCGATTAATCGTGCTTAAGGTGTAAAGCTTACCGCTACTGAAGAGGCTTAAAATTATGAAAAAAATTGTATAATTTAAAAACATTTTTGAAAATGTCTAATGGGGGTATGCATACCCCTCATCCTAACCCCCTGGATCCGTCCCTGCCCATAATCTACGGAAACCGTCAAAAGAGTCTGGCATAGTTTAGTCATTTGGCACCATTGCTTTTGTTCGTTTTTATTAAAAAGGCAGAGTCAAAAAGGGGGGGGCGTGGCACAATGCCCCCCCCCTAAATACGCTCTTGCTGCGAAAGTATTTTTGAGTTGTCCATAGTGACTGCACTCACTGCATGTCCTTTTTCGATAAAATGGTGCGCTAAAATGAGTGTTTTTTTAAGTGAAAACCGTAACAATTCATTGGTGGCTGGATGCGAAGCCCCCAGCCGATGACAAATATTTGCGGATTTTCAATAAGAAAACATGTATTTTTTCACACTTTTTATTAAAAATATACCTTTATTTATTGCAAAAATACCTTCAACATGTAGCAGAAACTTGGATCTTGGTTATCTGGTCAATCCATTTGGCTTGTTCTGCGATAATAAGTACTCTAGCGATGACAAGCAACGACAAGTAAAACGGACCATCGTCACTCGGACACAATTAAAACGGCACTTTATGCAAAAAGCTTTAATTTTGTTGATCACACAATGGTCAAAGGGTAGTAAAGGCGTAAGGCCATGGCACGGTGCCCCCCCTGAGTGATCTCTTGCCTGCCTACACCGAAACGAGCGAATGACATAACTTAAGAAGGCTAGAGGTAAGTGAAAATATGTAAAAGGGTGAGCAATTGCCCCCCTTGGCTCCCCTGGCTACGCCCCTGCACCCTCCAAAAAATAGCTTTTTCAAAATGATGTCAAAATAGTTTTGTGGCAAACCTTTTACTCTCCAATATGCAGGCAACAGTACTACAGGCAGTGCCCGATTAATCATGTAGGAGAAGTAGCATTTGCTACGGGCCCCGCGCTTTTACAGGCCCCGCGCTTTTCAAAATCATAATTCAAATTACAGAAAAAATAGGGCTACACTTTAGTAAAAAAGTTTCGGCTAGGATTGGCAGTAATGGAGTCGGGTACTCAACCTTCGAGTACGAGTATCGAGCACTTGCCTTGAGAATCTTCGAGTACGAGTACTGGTGGTTGACTTCGAGTACGAGTACCGAGTACATTTTTTGCAGGTAAACTTTACACTTTAAAATCAGTTGCAGGCATTTACTGCATAAATTGGAACCACTTTTCTTGAAGTTGTTTATTTAAATGTTTATTACCACTTTCAACACTGGTTTTAAGCTCTTTATAGTCGCTAACTTTTACGGAACTTTTGAGTAGGTTTCGACGAAAGTTTCTGTTATAAGCAGTATAAGTATGATAAAAATCAAAGTACTCGTGTACTCGACTGATTTTTAGACCGAGTCCGAGTACTTTTAAGTTCGAGTACGAATAGCCTACTATTTGAGATTAAAAGTTTCGGATCAGTTTAAGCATTGTTTACAGTTTCTAATGATTATTTTGCACTACAAGAAGTTGGAACAAGTCTATAATTCCATACCAGATGAATTTCCTCTGAAGTTGATTGTCGAACAATACAAGCCAAAGCCTAAAGGTTCAACTAGACTATTTGACTAAAGGCTCAACTTCCCCATTTGAAGTTACAGGATAAATCAACATCTGGTTTTAAAAACTACACTGTCGCAAATGTCAGTCTTCGTTTGAAGTTGGTAAGTCTTTTCAACGCATATGGACTGTCTCAACTGAGTTTTGTGAATGCTAGTGGCTGTTTGGCTTATACATTCTACGGTATATATGCTCAACCAGCATTGCAGGGCCTATACCCGCCTGCAGCCGCTACACTCAAAATAACACTTTCAGTATTTCTGAGTCTGGTCGCAAGTTGATTTCTGACCGCACATCGCGTTTGTAGAAAGAAAATAAAAAGTCAACTTCCGGTCGCGCATATAATTGCAAATGTTTGTGGCATTTTTGTGTATACAGTAGATCACAGTGAGTCGATACGATAGAAGTAAGGCACGGTAAAAGTGCAAGTGGCTAAGCAACCAACGGAACAGTGAATAAGCATGAAGAAGCTATTCCCTATCAGTGTTCTGTTGCATCTGGGATTTTGATATGAACGGCAAAGACCTTTACTATCAGTGCCAACAACAAAAGGTTTGATCTTAATTTCGTTTTGCTGTGCCAATGCTTGCGTTGTTCCTCCTTTGTTCTCAAATTTTCACAAAATTTGAGTCTAGTGTCTTTAAAAAATTGTTTTAGTTAAAAAAACAAGAGTTTTACAGCGAATTTAAGCCATCTACGCATCTCCAGTGAATTCCGGTAAGAACCCTTGGCATAAAACAATGAGACTAAAAATGAAATCACGTTTGATTGCCTCCAGCCGGGTCTCCAAAAACTAGAGCCCCGCAAAAATTTTGCTACAGGCCCCGCACTAGCTTAATCCGGCCCTGACTACAGAACGTTGTTTCGAGTCTCAAATAAGCGATTCGTTCTAATCCAGGGAACAATTAGTTGTTTGCATTTTAGCCATTCTCGCATTATCTGATATTTTATAGTTCGTTAAAATTTAAAGTTTTGGGTATATAATTAAGGCGTTTAGGATTTTGTGACCGGATAAGTGGATACCTAAGACTCATTTGCCACTTTTTATCAGCAACTACGAAACATTTTTTTACTTTCACCACTACTATGGGCTTCTGGCGCAGTAGCCTACCGGTAAGAAAAAATTTTATACGTTTACTACTGCCAAAAATCCAGAATATTAAATATATTTTGTTCTTCTTTAACATTTCTTTTACAACTAAAAAGCAATGTCCTTCTTGGCCTACCGGACGGGAAGTCATGACGACTTCCTCTTGTCTCGCTCTACGGTACGATTTCTTTTACATTGGTTTTCTTTAGCCTTTTAAATTAAGCTCGTCGTTGCGATCAATGACAAATGCTGCAGCTACTGTCAGGACCGGCGCAAGACTATTTGATGCCCCCTAGGCACAGGTGGGCACAGCTAACGCAAAAATTAGCTCTGCTGACAGCTAATCCGATAATCGAAAAGATTAGCTTCGCTAATTAATCCGATAACGCTAAATAATCCGATAACGCTAATCCGATAACACGAATTTTTCGTTAGCGGAAGCTAACGCTAGTCCGTTAATCCGCTAATTTATCATAAAATGATAATTTGAGACAAAAACAACGAAAAATCAACTTTGTAACTTGTAGCAATCGCTTTAATATCGCGTTTTTCAGTTGATCAGCCAAAGCTAAACTATATCGTATCAACGCAATTTTCAAAAGTTTATTTAATAGCACGGTTTATTGTCAAGGTTTTGGCCACACGCTGAAAGCAGTGCCGAAACTAGCACCCCCCGCACTCTCCGCGGGGGTGGGGGCGTAAAGGAGGGCCCCGTCGCGCGATGTGGGGCCCCCATACCATGACGCAAAACGTGCAGTGAGGGTTTTGGGGGGAACATTGGACGTCGGAAAGCGTGAAGACCTTTTTTTTTGGTCTACACCCGATGTTTGGGGAAAATTGGACGTCGAAAGGTGTGAAGACCTTTTTTTTGGTCTTCACCCGATGTTTGGGGGAAAACTGGACGTCGGGGCCCCGGAAGATGATTTCTGGGGGGGGGGGGGGGGGCACGCGTTGCCTAGCTTCGGCCCTGGCTGAAAGAACTTACAGCATCGAAATAAACTCGGCAGTGAAATTAGCACAGTACTGAAATAAGCACATTGCCGAAATAAGTAGAACAGGAAAATAAGCACAATATAGGCATACTAAAATAAGCGTCGATCTGACCAATTTGACCATGTCTGACTATCGCGCCTTTGCGAAATGCAAGATTGATAGACCGGCAGCTGAGAGGGGAAAGCATACCTTTTCTATGTACCAATAACCAAGCATATTGCGACCTGCTAGGTCAAAAACCATCGGCGAAAAGTAATTTCTGCCGGGTCAGATTGGATGCGTTTGGCCGTAACCCAAAACCCCCACAAAAAACCGCTAGCATATTCTACGTACCACATGAAACCTAGTGGAAACAGAAGCTTACATTGACCAGATCACGAAATGGTATGTGACAGAATTTTTTTCGGCTGCTTTACCCCCGACAGAAGTCCCCAAAATTCGAGTGATGACGTCACAAAAGTACGCTAGTGTACCTTTTCTAGGTGCCACATGAAACTTAGAGGAAAGGAAAGCTTACATTGCGCTGATTACGAAATGGCAAGTGACAGAATTTTTTCGGCTGCTTTACCTCCGGCAGAAGCCCATAAAGTTTGAATTATGACGTCATAGCGAAAGCATTTTGCGAACTGACTGAGACCATCGGCGCAGAGGCGATCACGGAGCGGAGTCGGAGTGGAGTAGGAGCCGGAGTTTGGCCCATTTTTGCCGGAGCGGAGCCGGAGTTGAATTTTTTGTATACGTGCCGGAGCCGGATTCAGAAATTTAGTTGGTGTTGGTGTAATAATTACTACAGTTTGTAGTCAAAGTGATAAAGACTTTGAAACGCGTCAGAAACACTTGTTTCGTCTTGAAATATGAAGTCTTACTAACCTTTGGTTTGGTTCAACTCTTGATTCAACCAATGACGTTAGTTCAACCTCTTTGTTTCAACTTGCTTTGTGCCACAAAAGGTTGATTCATACGAGAAGCGGAAAGGGAAAAGGGAAAGGAACAAATCACCTTGTAGAAGTGCTTTTAGCACTACTATCTTGGAGATTTTTCATCATAGAAAGTAGGTAAATGCACTCGACGACAACGAATTTTTAAAAAGATTAAAAAACTGGACTAGATTAGGTAGAATCTGAGATTAAAGTAATATAAAAAAATTCTGATTTTTCACTTTCCTATTCCGCTTCTGGTGAAACAAATTTATTCCGCTTCTGGTAATTGTTCAGCACTATTCAAAGAAATGTTGTTATCATTAACTTATTTTCTTTTAATGTTGATTTGTTTCAGAATGTAAATGTGAACAATGGTACATTGGTACAGTATTTAGTCATAAAACGTGTAATTTGTTTAAATATGCTGAGACTAGGCTACAGGAGTTAAAACAGGAGCAGGAGTTTGGCATTTGTGAGTATACCAGGAGCAGGAGTTTGCTTTCTCGGAGCAGGAGTGGAGTAGGAGGCTCAAAAAACAGACTCCGTTCACCTCTGCATCGGCATACCGATCGCCGTTTTGCTTGTAAACAGTGCATACAGGGAAACAAGGATACCAGTAGGGTAAATAGAATGCAATTTATACCATTGGGTTGCAGATTTATAGTTGATTTTAGATCAAGTCAGGATCAGTAAACAGATCCTCAAATGATTCTTCCTTTGGTAAAAGTATCCACTATTCATACTACTCTTAAAACTATACAGTTTAATTGTATTTAAGGAAACGAGTTAAATTTATCCTTTTAAATGCAATGGAGAAATATTTTGATGTAATAAGCACGCGAAAGGAAGCAAATGATAATAATGATGGGGTTCTTGCAAAAAATTCGAAAACAGCCAGCAGACGACAATACAGTGTTAGCTATTTACAATATGGTTTTACGTGGACGGGAGATTACCGATTTATCAAATCTTCATTATATACTCTTGGGAATACGCCGAAGCCTATAATGAGTTAGCGGGGCCCATCTTCGCGACTTCGCGTAGGGGGAATACAGAAAGAATGTCGCAGTGGTGGTAAGCCGTTGGCAACGCTGTGTCCGATTTCACCGGTCCGGTAATCTTACCCCAGACCTACCGCACTAGAAGCGATGTCGTTAACCACTACACTATTCCAGCCGATGTAACGGTTTATGATCTTGGGAATTGCGAAGTGTTTTCAGTGACGTATCTTGCATTGCGAAATTTGTGAAGATTTAAAAGTTGTTGCTTGTAGTGTGCCGCAGCCATATCAAAATTTCGAGGTGTGTCCTTACAAAAAATAGTTTGAAAAGCATTGACCTAAGTTACCTAAGTTTTTGTTAAAATTAAATCGCAAGTCTTCTCTCAACGAATGTGTCAAAGCACAATGAGTTTATTGAAAACAAATAGCGGTAATACAGAAATTCGACAACTCAATCTGACGAAAATAATGAAGACAACAATCTTTTTACACTGCATGTTTTGGCCAATCAAAGATGAAACAAAACCACTTTGCAGCAACCTTACCAGCGAATACGCCTATACCCTACATGGTTAAGTAGTTTTAGCTGCCAATCCAGTTTCAAAGGATGGTTTTCATCATGCACAAGCAAAAAGCTTTGAGTCGGTTTTAAACTAGGTAGGCCTAAGCTTTGGAAATTTTGAAGCCAATTTTAGGATCTTGTGGTAAGTGGCAAGCAAGTTGTATCATTATACAAATATAATAGGATACAGTATATACACAAAGTTATTTGCATGCGCTTTTCCTGCTGTTTTCCCTGCATTCATCATCTTTTGTCCATGAGAAATTTTGCTCTGAGGCAGATGTGTAGTTAGTTTTTAATTTCTTGACTTGCCACATTTACTTAACTTCATAAGTAGTCCATGGACCGCTAGATGGCGCTGGATGGATGCCACTTTTTCTCGGGACCCATTTTGCCGAAAAATCCTCTAGGGGGTGTTTGTGGGTATGTTTGTCCACCATTTCCGGTCTTGTTATTTCCCCGTGGTATCTGGGGTTAAATTTTTTATGTTTTTTGTTTTCCACCAAATCGCTTCTGAATATTGTTGGCTTTCTTTGAGCTTCTTCCGTCTTATACAGCGAAGAACGAAGACGGGCTGTATTTGCGGAGTTCTCCACCTCAAATTTTAAGTTGGTGAAAGGGTGGTGTTGCTTTACAGAGTAAGCGTCATTTAGCGAACTACCAACAGCACTGGAGTCCATGTGAGAAGTTGTGCGACTACTTGAATTCAGTTCTTCTGTCACGCCGCTGACAAGATTTTTCAACACCTCAGGTCTGATAGTGTTAGCCACTTTTCTCTCTCTTTCAGCTTTAGCTCGAATTTTTTCCGCCAGAGGTCGACCTTCGTGCTCATCCCACCGAGTAGACCTCGAAGACGCGCGGGTTCCATCATGATAACTTCTCGTCGTAGTGACGCTAGCTGGCGTAGCTGAACCAGTATACCTTGATTCCAAACGGGAAAGCTCGGAAGATCGAGAAGCATAGGAAGTGGTGCTGAAGCGACTCATTTTTGAATCAGCCCGCTCAACTCTTCGACTTCGACGCGGTTTCTCGCTCATAGACGAGGTCACGTGGCGTGGTTTAGTAGGAGCTTCAGCCACTGCAACGCTCTTTTGGGTAGGACTCACTAAAAGAAAAGCAAGTTATAACTTTGTCCGTGTTTATTTTCAAAAAAAGTTTTAGCTGTTGAGTTGTGTACATAAGATATAACCTATTGACTGACAGTGGCGGATCCAAAGGTGAGCGATCGCCTCCCAATACACGTCCAAAAGAACAAGCATCTGTAAGACAGTGCTACTTGCGCAACATTGTAAGTTGGGTGTCTGATGTAGACTACTTGTATTATTATTGCAAACCATAAAATGATAAAGGTAAATCGCTCCCTCTTAATAAAATCATGCGTTCGCTTCTCCTGTGCTGACATGCATACTAGTTTGCTTTACAACCTTTCTGGTCTAGGGCTTTCGAAAATCCTAAATAAAAATGAAATCTTCAGTATACTCGCTTCATTACACCGTAGCGTGTAACGAGTGGTGCAGCTCATCCCCGCGGCTTAGCGCATGGACAACGCAGCTACGAAAAAACACGCAACAGCGGTGGCGACGCTGTGTCCGATTTGACATTCCCGAGATTCGAACCCTTGACCTCCCGCGCCAATAGCAATGTCTTCACAACTGAGCTAAACCAGGCTATATCATCCTGAAAAGTTTTTTTTCAAGTGACTCGTACCATAATATAAGATAAACGTTGTATTTTCATAAAGTTGAAAATATCTAGTACAATGATAAATCGTTTTATTTGTGTATGGATCGACTAGTTTTTGCTTTATTTTCGTAATTAAAATTTTGCTTACACGGTCCATTTTCTGGAATGGAGTCTAAAGTAATTCGTGACCTTTCTGATCCGGTTGTTCGGCGTTTTCTTTCCACAAATCCATTTGCGTCTGTTACAGCTGTTCGAAATCCTTCTTCGGATTTACTTCGTAAAGGTGGAAGATGTTCAGGAGCGGAGTAAGGATGCTAAATTACGCATTTGTCCACGTAACATCAGTCTTAATAAAATTCAATTTAAATTTTTTTTGAGCAGGGCAAATTTACTAGGAAATAATTTATGTTCTCTAAAAAACACTTTTGGCTTAGTCCCACATAGAAAAATTGACGAGCAACATTTTCAACGTCTTGTTGTTTTTAGGTTAAATTTTGCAGGTCTGAAATCGGGCTATCACCTTGATCTTTATTCGTTCGTTAACTATAGGTTTTGTTTCGCACATGGACTATTAATTGCCAGCAGTGGCGCTACTGGGTGTAAACCATGGCGATGGTGACGAAGGAATACCGTTTTGTAAAAATTTCGAAAAGTTCAGACGCTGCGCAGCGGATAGACTTTGAGCGACAACATGAGCGAAGATGTTTTTTTAGTGAATTTTTTGAAAATGATGTCACCTAGAGCGGACCCCCTTGATTTTTGATTTGAAAATGCTCGAATCGTTTAGAAAATCTCAGTGTATTGTCTAGATTTCAAACCTGCGTGGATGTGTACTGTATACGCTATTTGATTATTAACGAAAAAAGATCTATTTACCAAAACGCCGGCTATAAATATCGTAAATTCAAAATCATAAATAGGCTATTAGGCTTATCGACTAGGCCGAGGCAGTTTTCAGAAAAACAAATTATTGCTAGTCTTAGTAGCATAAGTGTAAATCCCTCCTATAGTAAGAATTCTACCTGGCGTTTTTATCGGTACCTTAGCTATTCTCAAATCTAATAGCGTTTTTATCGGTACCTTAGCTATTGATTTGCTTCTTGTGGGTTTTGATCCTGTGTTTTTATTTTCATGCGAGCGGCTCTTATTTGATGATCTTGCAGATACTGGGAAGTTCAATGCGTTTGGAGGCTGAGGTGATTGTTTTTTTGGAGAGTTCAAATTGGCTCCCCAACTTTGCTTCAAAAACAATAGATTCCATGCAAAATCTTTTCGATGAGGATCTGTAGAATTGTGGAAACAAGTTTAGACTGTGAAAGGAGCTATTTGAGTTTTCACTTAGTATAACTTCATAACACACTTGAAACTTACAATATTTCCCCATTCATTTTTTTATCCCGGACTCCCATTGAATTGTTGAAGCCAATATTGTTCCCCCGCTGGTTTGTATTAGAGTGTATACTTACGCGTCTCTGCATCCCCTGTTCTCTATGTAGCCTGCAGTATATAGATAGGCCTACATTTGTACTATATCGGACCCAGGGAGGCTAAAAAAGCTCAGCCTCCCCCCTAAACTTTTAGTTGTATACGTTAATACATTAGTGCTTCCAGGCGCACGAAAACTGCAAGATAAGCACTGTTTTCATTCCAAGCCTTTTTTCCCTAACATTTTTCTCGATCTACCTCTCGAATGGAACAGATCAGAAAAAAATTGCAGGTCTATAGCACCGATTTTAGCTTTTTTCAACAAAAAAACTACCTGAATAAATTGCGTAGCAGAAGCGTGCATCGCTGCTCAGACGTTTTCTTCTATTGAGAAGAAAGAGTCTTTTAATACTCCCCACCCCCGCCTTCTTTCCAAGCAGCTCAACTTTGCTTGGTTTAACAACATGACTTACATGAATTGGTTCGGCCACTTCCTGTGATATCGGTGTGAACAAGATAATGCTTGTCATATGATGATGTTCTGTTTCTCATTGGAAAATCTGAATTTGTTTTTCCAGATTTCTTCAAAACATCAAAGTAGAAGGAAGACCTATGAAAGCACACCTTGATATAGTGGCTGCTCAGTTGCATAAGACGTAGGCCAACGATTTCAATTCATATTTGACAAGCCGAAGTGAAAAAATGCTGGTAGCCGAAGCGTTGGGCAACTTTAAGCTACTCTATAGCAATATCGCAGCACTGTAGGCCTACAATTGTTGAAGACACCGCTGGGTTTGAATTTTCAGGCCGGTCAAATTGGATGTACTGTCGCCATCGGCTGGTTACCGCTGCAATGTTGCTTTGCAGCTATGTTGCCTGCAGGCATTAAGTGACGGATTTGGGCCCCGCCACTCGTTAAACGCTACGGCGTAATGCAACGAGTATAATGAAGATTTGATATTGATTTTACAATTGTATACATGTTAAATATGACAACATGTTACATATAACAAAACAGGTCACTAAAAATGATGAGGTTCTGAGGGCTACTACTTTTATGATGCCAAACCGTCGAAAACGTACAGGTCCTTTTCCAGGATTAGTATAATTTTAAGATGTGATGGCGATTCATAGAGCGCACTGTGGAATAATCTTTCCCATCAAGATCATCTCATTCAGATAACAACCAACTACTTATCATTTGTGCGGTGAATATAGCACTTGCGTACGTTGGGCTTCGTAGGGTGGCTACATGAAATTTAACCCAAAAGTCGCAGCACACATCAGCGCATTGATCACATGATAAATTAAAATCAGTTTCTTACCGAATTGGTCTTGGCACTTCGTTCTCACCGGCTGAAAAACGAAGATTCACCATTTTTTGGTAGACAAAGTTTTTCAATCGTTTATCTTTATATTAAGCATTACATATAAAATCAGTCTAAATATAGTGCGAAAATTTTTCGTCAGCAGTCGTAAGGTATGAGCTCAAAACCCAACCCTGCGTTAAATCTAGTGGAACATTCCCTCACGTAAAACCGATCAGACGGCCGAGGCCCAAGTGCATAAAACGTCAATTTTTGAAGCGATAGATTTTCGATTTGATTCTTAACCGGGTAAAATCAATAACTGAAGAATTGGTATTCACAGCTTCCTTACTTACGTTTAGCATTACAGAGACCGTATCGAGAACAAGGCGGCAAGTTTGCATGCGTTTTCCGGATAGGTTCTGTACGGATAACCCATCTTGGAGGAACAGACAGGAGGATGGCTAGGCAAGCTCGTTAAAAAACCTCCGCTGCTTTCTCGTGATAGGAGGAAAAATGCTTTGAAAGAATTGCGAAGTGAGCAAGCGATTCATCGAGTCAGTAGCCATCCGTGATTTGTGCGAACTGCGATTGGCTCCTACAGTGAACCGAACCCAAGACGAACGATTTGTAATTTACGCGCTGTACCGCTGGGCCTTGTCGGTATAACACAGCACCGCTTTGCCGCTTAATCTCAACCTACAGATACCTTCTTGATACGCGACTACGCACTTCTAAAACCAACGCTGAGTATTGAAGCTCATCTCTGTACAAATGACATTTTTTGGAATTTCAGCAGCTTATTTAGCTTACAAAGCGGAAAGTTATTTGACCTTTTGTTGGCTGATAAGTTTATCATAGTTTTTAATCTTGTTTCAAATACTACATTAGAAAGCTCAAAAAAACAAAAAAAACAACAATAAGTCAATGTGGTGCGTAGGAAATAGTTTCTTTTTCACCTAGTAACATTGTTTCCGGATTAGTTAGTTTTATCAAAGAATTTTCTTATTCCAAACTTTGAGGAGCATTGCCTTCAAAATGAACAGTTTAACCTAAGCTCTGATAAAATCTTCTATATTAACAACACTAGAATAAGTTTTTTGTAAACAAAATTTCTGAGACTTTTGGACTGGATTAAAATAACAACAAACCAAATTCAACCAAGAAAATTCAATGTACAATCGCTAAGAGAGAATTAAAACAAAATTTCACTCATAACTTTAAACTGGGGCCGAACGTTTTAGAGTTCAGCTTGGGTATATTTAGGATAATGTGCCCTAGCCCCAAAAGGCTGAGCAAAGCTACTTTATGCTGTTGCATTTAGTCTTGGACTGACTATGATATTAAGTGCGCAGCACAGAGCAATTTTTTCCTGCCATAAGACTTTTGGGCCAGATTCGTCTGCAATTGCTGGTCAAGCTTCAACCATTGACAGAGTAGGGGTCGAACTGAGAAGGATCAATCGAACAACTTTGTTTATCTCTCAGTTTTTCTATTACGATGACATTCAGGGGTGTATTTGGAAAGGAACATTGTAGGCTACCTTTTCTCCCTCCCCCCCATTTCACCTTGCCTCTCAGTGAAAATGAACAAATGTTGCTGAGTAACTGGATCATGCCAAGCTCTTTACATGGCATTTATATTTTATACTCCTCCCCTCATTTAAAATTTCTCACTACGCCACTGGTGACATTGATGGGTCTTGGGAAGGAAGCTGAGAAAGCTCAAGACTTTTTACTGAATTTTTAAGTTATAAATATTGTTACATCGGTACAGTACTTCTCTACTTCTCGAAACTAGACCCCAAACATTGCAAGATCTGCATTTTTTCGATTCTAAGACCTTCTCAAAGATTTTCTTGAATCCACTTCTCCCTGAAAATTTCTGAATCCATTCCTGATATTACCCTCACGTTTCTCTGCATTTTGCACTGCCTTTAATACATCGCTCGAAGCAGAAGAGTGTTTTAAATGATTAATAAAACCAGACTTGATGTTTTTCGATTCTAAGTCCCTCTCAAAGATTTTTTTGAATCCGCCCCTCGTACACTTTATTTCACTTTACCATCTAAAATTTATCTAAAATAAACTTGCAACTTGTTGATTGTCTGATACAATTCTGGTCTTGCGACAGAATTACAGCTTTGTTTTTGGTTTACTTTTTTATTTCCCAACATCATGTCTACAACACCGGTAACAATGGCTTGACAACTTTTGGGCGTCACGCTATTTCCAATCCCTATTGTTCTTTCCCATTGTTTGACGCTTATGGCAACGATTGGGCTTCAAACAAAAACAATAAAGCTCAAGGGAAAAAAACAATGAAAAATTTAATCACAATTGAATATAATTAGATCAAGTTTTTGAATGATTTTCACAAGCTTTTAGTTTGAAATGTTCTCAAACTAATCAATATCGCATTAACTTCTTGTTTACTACCCATATCATATTTATGCTTTATTATATTACGTTTGTTGAATGTTTTTTAAATCCGTGATTTAAACTTTAAAACTCCGTTTGAATAGCGATTGTTGAATCATTTCTAATTGTTATCTCGCTTACGAACAAGAAATCAACTTACGTATAAAATTTGGAGCCAAGGTAGATGAATAGCTTAACCAGAGTTAAAGGCATTTTTGAGGCCCGATTGGGGCCCTAAAAATGAAAACCTGGTCGCTAAAATCAAGAAAACTTAATAAATAAAATAAAATACACTTTTTATTTCGGCACTTTACTGGTTTATTTTGGTATCAAATTTTTCTTAGACAAACTGAGCTCCATGATGTACGTAGCTTTTTATGCGTAGACATTCTGTGTGAAGTCACTGGTGTACTGGTGTAGCCTATCCAGTGGTGTAAAACTCTCACTAAATTTTTAGTTATGCGCACTTATTAGTACCGGTACTTCTTTCTTACCTCTGGTTACAACCCTATATTTTTCCTTATGTACTACATTCTATTATGACTTCACAATAGTCCCTTAAATACGGTTGCAAAACAGAATAAAATTATGGTTCCAAGCTAGGTGTTTTGCTTAGCGGGATACCACGAAAGTGGCTGCAAATAATGTCTACGACTCGCATAGATGTTCAAAAACTTCCACCCAGCATAAAAAAGGGTCCTCCTACAGTGAAACACCTTAGCAACGATGATATACCTGGAACCGATAGAAATGGACAGTATGGTCAGTTGTATGTAAAAATTTTAATGGTTAAACTTTTTAAGAACTGAGCTAACCGCCCAAGTTTCATTTAAATCAGCATAACACATTTTCAGCTAACATGCAAAAGAGCGAGCGTATTGCCCATGCCACGTTCGCCGAGAAGAAAAAGTTTCTACTGTTGATAAAACGATAATAGCCTGACTGATCTCAAATTTTCAAGACCTACTCCAACCAATAACATGATTCTGCGCATGGACATACTTTGTAGCCCCCAGAATACAGGGTTTATGGACCCTTGGTTTACAACCACTGCATTGCACACTAGGCTATTTTGCTTAAGTGTGTAAAGTAATGAGGTGCATTTTGATTTGTGTTTGTTACTCCATTTTTCAATTAAAACTTTACGGTAAATTTTTATGTTCATGCAGAAACAATACTTATGAAAAAGAGTGAGAGCACTTCGGAGCGGATTCTTTTAAGATCATCAACCCTTACTTTGAGCAAGTATGATGAGAAAATGCCGGTAAGAATACAGTGCATTCACCAAATTATTAATTTGAAACAAAAAAATCAAATCTTTTTACACTCGCAGAGTTACGCCGAAACGTATAAAGACTGACGGGCCCCTTCTCCGCGGTTTAGCGCAGCGCCTAAGCAACACAGCCCCGAAAAAGCGTTGCAGCGGTGGCAAGCCGTTGGCGACACTTTGTGCGCTTAATGACTGAGCTGACCGTCCAGTTAATGCTAAAATACTCTGACTTATTTTTACTCGGCGGAGAAAAAAATCGCGCTATGAACAGCTAAGAAACATGGGGCGGTATACTGCTCAACTTTTGTTGCACTTAAAGCAGGGGTCGGCAACCTTTAGTAGGCTACCAAAAAGCCACTTGAATCGCGTTTCCACAAAAAAAACTTACTAGGAGCCGCAAACAGTTTTTGACATTTAAACTGGGGAAACTTATTCCGAGAAAGCACTGGTACTTTTGACCTGCAACCTATGGCTGATTCACTTCAAAATTTCCTCAACTCCAAGTGCTTTCTATGACAGCACAGAAAAAACTTTAGGGTTGCCAAATATTAAAATGTTTTTTTATTTAACCTAACAATTCTCAAAATTGTTGGTAGAAGCGCATAAATGTAGCCTACATTAGTCGAAACGTTATATATATGCTGAGTTTGGCAATATAGGGTCAAGAACTGAAACACTAAACAAATAAAATACACGTAAATACTTCTTTAAAAGTATTTTTATTTCAAGCTACTCTGAGCCGCAGTGTAAGGAGGAAAGAGTTGCAGGTTGCCGATTCCTGACTTAACGCAATGCGTTAACTTTACTTAGCGATGCATTAAAGTTAACGCATTGCATTAAGTGCACAAAAGCTCAAATAGTGGTATAGAGCGTCTGTCTCTTGAGCTGTAGACTCGGGTTTGATTTCGAGTCGGGTCAAACCAATGACTTTAAAATTGGTATTCACAGCTTCTCTGCATGACACTCAGCATTAAAGGGACAGTGTGGAGAACAAGCCGGCAAGTTTACTTGTTGTGCCATTGGGAAAGGCACTTAGCGGAATTCCCCCTTCTTGGAGTGATGGACAGACGGCTGGCAACTCCTAAGCGAGCTGGTATAGCGAATCGATCGCTTTCTCGTGATAGGAGGATATATATGCAACTAACTAACTAATTAAGTAGTTAAGCAGTATACCGCCCATGGTTTCGGTTGGGCACGGCACGCAACAGCCAGCCAAAACAGCATAAGACACTGGAGAAAGGTATGATTGTTCGTTTGGCAAGGCCCCATGCTTGGCGGGCAGCTCTGCCTCATTATAAAGCACTTCGATGTTGCGTTTTGAAGTTATTCTGTAAAATGCGACTGAGAAGCTAAAACAACCTCACTTTCGGAACTGTCTACCACTCAAAGGGGAGAACGCAATCAAGCGCTTTGTCTGAGGGCACTACAAACGAACTTACCTAAGTTACTTGTTCTCCACACTGTCTTGTTACAACAAATAATGGAGCTGTTTGATACCATTTTTGAGTCTTATGGGAGATTCGACTCGGCATCGAACTCCAGATTAATTGTTACGATCAAAGTGAATGCAATCCTTTGTCAACCGCATTGCGCTATGGGTTATCCTTGACCAGTGTTGACAACTGCTTCTGTCGGCTACATATCTACACGATGCAAAATTTATGCTGAAGAAGGTGCTTTTCTGCAGTACTTGCGTTGCAAGACTTATTTTCCTTCATCTTCGTCGAAGAAAAAATTTTAAGATCATTGTATTCATTGTTTTTTGATCAGAGGAAATCAAGTGTCTTAACGCCAAATCGACACGCTCATTCCCTCCGATCCAGCGGACACTTTTCCTTCGATGATCACCGTCACATCCCACGCCATCATTCCTCTCATTCTAGAAGAGGAAGTGAGGTGATAAAAAAGCAGAGCTTTTTCTAATTTTTAAGCCTATATATTTCTAAAGTGTAATAAAATTGCAAAATAATCAACATAAAATTCAATAACGCAGCGAAACATATTGCTGTGGGAGCCAGTGGCGTTAGCCGGAAGGTGGCGCCGGAGCACGAACCCTCCTTTTGACAAGGCTTAATCCCGAGTGTGTTCTAGCTTGTGCTGTAGTGTAAGCCTATATATATGATCATATTTCTGAAGTTTTTGGTCTGTTATAATCTATCCCTCCTCGGCTCAGAGCGACACCAAACCTGAGACTACAAAATCTCACAATGCAAAAAAAAATCAATATCAAATCTTTATTACTCTCGAGGTATTACGCCGAAGCATGCATCAAGTGGCGGGCCCATCTACACGGCTTAGCGCCTGGACAACACAGCTCCGACGAAACGTTTTCAGCGATGGCGAGCCGTTGGCGACACTGTGTCCGCTTTGACTGGCCCTGGAATCGAACCCCAGACTCCCGCACCAATAGCAGTGCGATTAACAATTAACTTAGCTATAACCGATTAGTTATGTCACAAAATATTAACAATGTCAGGCATTAAGAAATACAGTGTATTCCAATTACAGGAAACTTAGTGATGAAAATCAACCATCGAAAAAATTAGACAGCAACATAATTTAGGTGTAAAGGTGTATCACATTAATTTACAAACGCACTACAATAAAATCACACTTTACTGCAAAAAGTTTAAGCCTGTACATGTTCATTATAGAGTATTTACTAAACCATTACTGCGCAGCTAACTAGAGACTTGTGGTGGAATTCTGATGCAAAGAATAAATCACTTACTACGGATGAAGTAGACATTGAACCAGTAATGTCGGCAGGAGCAGGAAGTATTTTAACAGAATTGGTGAAGAGGAAAAAAAAATCATTGGCAATTCTACTCGTGATTTTCATCATCTTGTTTGTGACAGGCAAGAGCGATTGTAATCTGTTTCAAAAACAATTTTTGGAAATAGATTTGTTAAAAAAGCCTTCTTAATCAACAAGGCTTCTAATGCAACTCCTCATACAACGTAGACGATGCAAAAGCAATACCGGTAACTGGTGTTGCCAAGCGGGTAGGCAGAATAATTTTCATGGAGAATCATAAGTTTTCCTTGGGGGAAGCAAACCAGCAAAAAGTCCAATCTTACTCAAAAAATACTCTGTGTTACGTAGAAAATCGATTACAATTGAAAATTAAGAATCCCCAACAGGCTGTTTCGCCGTGAGGCTCTTCAGGGGAGACGTTAAAAACTATAAACTCTGAAACCATAAAACACTAAAGATTAAAACGACCAAATGATAAAACAATGAACACTTTCAGGACAAAACTCAAGATTGATTTTGCTTGACTCAAAGATCTTCGCAAACCGCGGCAGCGTAAGAACACTGCAACTAAGTGTGGTTAACTTCATCTGGTTTCCTATCTCAGTGTTGCTAAATGTTCAGAGATAAAATAATCTAGAATCTCATCAAAAATCATCAAAAATAATCTGAATTTGAAAAGTAATAATCCACATAATAATCTAAACATACCAAAGTAACATTTGCAATGAGTAAATGAAAATTGACGTCCAAAATTACGCTAAACGTCAAGTGAAAAGTAAAAAAAAATCTTCACGTCCACAGACGTCCAATTTTCCACGCAAAATCAGGTGAAGACCAAAAAAAAAGGTCTCCATGTCCGCAGACTCCGATTTTTCGCGCAAAATCAGGTGAAGAGAGCAAGAAAAAGAAAGTAACGTCGCAGGTGTCCAATTTTTTGCCCAAAATCAAGCGCAAAAAATACATCTAAATGTAATGCTAAAATAATCTAGAAAATAATGCAACATCTAAATGGGTATTTTTTTTCATCTAAATCATACGACAATAATCTAAATCTAGATTAAAATGATTTAAGTTGGCAACACTGTCTATCTTGCAATGCAACGCACTTTTTATGCGCTTGCGATCGTTGCTTTTTTGTCGCTCACCATCGCTGTCTTGCGATCTGCACTCCTGCGAAGTTAACCACGCTTAGTTGCAGTGTTCTTACGCTATCGTGGTCCGCGCAGATCTTTGAGTCAAGCAAAATCAATTTTGAGTTTCGTCCTAAATGTCTTCATTCATTGCTTTATCGTTGGGTCGTTTTAATCTTTAGTGTTTCATTGTTTCAGATTTTATAGTTTTTAACGTCCCTCTTAAAGCGCCTCACGGCGAAACAGCCTGTTGCCTATTGGGGGGTTGTAATTTTCAATTGGTGATCGATTTTCTGTGTTTATGCTCTGGCGAATACCATTAAGCTCTCTGTTTGGCAAAGCAGTAAAACCACGTTTCTGTATTACGTAGATGTACCCTAATGGAACTTCAAGAGAGTAGCAATTATTAAAATACCGTACCCCTTGCCTTTGCTGTCAACGTATATGTGTAGCCGGGTTGGTATTAAGAGAACGCGCTTACTTCTGCACTTGTTTCAATCGTTTCTTAAAACAGAAATAATAGACCATACTGCATACGTAAGGGCTTATTTTATTTCGTCGCTGATATTACACGATGTTACCATGATAGGCTAGCCTATATTAGTGAATATATTGCAAGCAATTTTAGCCTTCTTTAGTTTTTGTGCTACGTCACTGGCCGCTGTTAAGGTAGAATAAGTTTTTCAGTTAATTGTTGCGCTTCTTAGTTTTTATCAATGCTAGTCGTAAAGGCATAGGCCTACTGAAGCAGTGGCGCTGAAAAGGGGGAAAGCGAGCAAATGCGCAACCATACGACTCTAGGGGCGCACGCTGTTTTTTCAGAGGGTGCCCCTCAACGATTTTTATTGTATTTATATTTTTAAATAACCATTTGTTTTTAAAGAATGCATAGTTATTTAGTCCCTCGGACTAAAAATTTTCCCAGCGGCCCAAGATTGTAATAATCCGTCTCAGCAAGTTCAAAACATAGTTCCCTGATAAATAAAAAAATAAGCCACCATTTTGCTCTCACCTGATCAGTAGTTTTGTTACAGGTTGCGTCATCGCTTCTCTGAGCTTTGCATTTCCTACTGCCAACGATTCCGCTGTAGGTAAAGCTGCGGGATTTGTCCTGCTAGCTATTGGTTTGTGCGCTTGCGTCTTCATTGTTTACCTGATGATGAAACCTGACAAAGAGCTGATGGTGAGTAGCCTATGGGGAAAAAACCGAACCAAAGAGGCAGAATCGTACTTAGGGCGGGGGGAGCATTGTGCCATGACCTCCCCCGTTTTACTTTGCCTTTTAGTAAAAAAAATCAAATGTTGCTAAGTAACTGACATTTACCAAACTTTGTCATGGTTTTTGCCGTTTGTGACTCCTCCCCTTAATTTCTCGCTACGCCACATGCGCACAGGGGTGAAACAATCCAAAATATAGTCAAAAGAAAATGAAATGAGAGGAGAACGTTGAGGCTGTACCTGGCAGCACATCATCGATCACGTTGTGGTGTTAACTCAATTTTGCGACTATAATTTTAATATGAATTATTGTCATAAACTTAATACAGCTGCGCAATTGGTGAAAATTCGTAATTTTACTCCTTTGACTGTGACTTCTGTATTGGTATGAAAAAGTAATTTCAACCCAAAAGCCGCTAAAAAAGTGCGTGGAAGCTTCGCTTATGGCATAAGTTTTGCTTAAGTTTGAAAACAATGTAAACAATTCGTGCACACTTATATCTTAGTTTTTGTTTCTGCCCTTTTCTTCCGCTTCATCACACAACTTGAGATAATATGCGTTTTAAACGTAATTTTTGTGGCGGTGGCGAGCCTTAGCAGTGCTGTTTCTATGCTATTTGACCTCGATTTAAACTAATTCAGTCGGATCAAGAACTGTTTTTTTTTTTTTTTTCGAAAACACCTGCGCTGAACTACTAAAAAATTTAAAAAGAATTTTTTTGAATCGCGACTTTTTTGCTTAGCATTAGGTTGATTTTCAATTTGAATCACACTGCATGGCCCAGAGTATATCTTCAGCGTGTTTAATATGTTCGCAGTAAAAATCTGACAAAGAAATACTGTATAAAAAGATAATAGCCAATAATATATTTGCAATCATTTCACAAGCGTTTTGGTAAAAACTTATACCATCATCAGTGTAAAAAAATTACAGGAACACTACACTGCAAATAAAATTGGGTAGAGCTCTTGGTAAAACTCCACTCAACCCAATTCATATTTGGGTAAAACACGTTTTACCCAAAATATTTTGGGCATAAATCGATATGCCCAAAACATAACTTAAATAATTTTTTTGGGTAAAAAAGTTTTTGGGTAAACATGAAATTTTGTAGGTAAATACAACTTTTACCCAATTTTTTTGGGGGTAAACACACCTTCTACCCAAGTCCGACTTTTTCGCTTTTGGGTAATTTTTTATACTTAACAAAATAATTTTGGGTATTTTTGAAAATTACCCAAACGTAAAAAATTTCGTTGTATTAAAAAATTTTACCCAATTTTAAATTGAACTAACAAAATTTACTCAAACATTCAAGTTCAAAATTCTGAAGAATATTTAGTGAATACGTAACTTTCACTAGTTTTTCCTTTGCTGTATGCAACTGAAACCTATACCATATAGCGTTATGCAGATGAAGGCAGCAGCAGCGTGATGCAGCTTTTCCTCAGGGTCATAAAGAGTCAAGCAGCCACCCTTATACCGACGGATAAATCAAAATCTAAACAGTGGACTTTTATTGTTATTCAGATTTCCAAAAATAAGCAGCATTCATATGAATTCTCGATATACCCAGCTGCTGCTGCTTGGACTCCTGCAAGGTCAAAGTTAATACATTTTGGAATAAAATGCTGTAAAGTTGCTTCTAAAAACTACGCATAAAGAAGAACTTTCTGTCTTTAAAATATTGTTTTAGATGTTGACATCTTGATAAATAATTGAGCGTTGCAGTTTCGAGGTGCTATAAAGGGGGAATCACATAACTTTCTTTGCCCTGAAAGATTGGCTTGGACCGAACAGGCGTGTTCACAAAACCTGCTATCACTTGGCCACTTGCCATATTTGAGTGGCGTAGGCAAGGGTGGGAGGTGCCGGGGCCATGCCCCCTTAAATTTTACGAAAACAGAAAAAAAAAACGATGCAAAAACTACCGCTCACTTTGCTTACATTAAGCTATACAGCATAGTCATGAACCCCTTCAAATATTTTTTGGCAACGCCACTGTGACCTGTCTATTCCTGAAGGTGCGCGAATTCTGTTAGGTGCCTTTCCCAACTGAACAAGTAAAGTAACTGACTTGTTTTTTGCACGGTTGTTTCGATGCTCGACGTCAAACAAAGAAGTTGAATTACAGACCTCGAGCTTACTAAGCTATATTTTGGCTGTTAAAAGCTATTATCTGATATACTGTACGTGCGTCTATTGGCCAATCAATTGAATATGATAGGCTCACCTATGCTGTGCAAGTAAAAAAAGTTTTAGTGGGTTGTGTGCACTAATTTTTTCTCCGAACAACAGCCCCGAATTGAAAAAAGTGAATTAGTCTAACCTTATAGGCTAAGTATAAACGGACAGCATGGAGAACAAACCGACAAGCTCGCTTTTACTGTCGTCAGCAAAAGGCACTTGGGGCTTGGTGGAACTACTTTTTCTTTTTGTTGCATAGATTGACCTAAATATTATTAGATACGCTGTTTTCTGATAGGTCGGTGGCTGAGCAAACACGTGTGCACTAAAGATTATAGGCTAAAACACTGAAAGTTAGAAATTTAAGCAACGCAGTAAAAAATTTGCAAGAGGGATGGATGGTTGAAACTGAAGAACTTGAACGTTATGGAAAAAAATCTTAACAGCCATAATGAAATACAGTTCACAACAGTTCCAAAGATTTCATCTCTGTTTATAGAATTTCTTGGTTGTTGCACAAACAAAAGTGAGGTAGGCATTAACGTTTAGGCCCCAGAAAACGTTTTCGTAAAACGAAGTATGGAAATGGGTAACCAGATTATCGAAAAGCTCACTTGCGCAATATCCCCTTTAATATTCGCGACACTACCAGTAGCGTATTTAAGGGGGCATTGGGCCATGCCCCCCCTTTTGCCCCTGCCTTTTAGTAAACAAGGACAAAATTAATTGTGCCAAGTAACTGAAATATGCCATACTCTTTTGATGGTTTCTGTAGCTTATGGCCAGGGGCGGACTAGGGGGGTAGAATGAGGGGCATGCATCCTCTACCAGCCATTTTCAAAGTTGTTTTGAATGTATACAATTTTTCCATAATTTCGAACCTCTTCGATAGCGATAAACCTTCCGCCTTGAGCACGCATAATGGAAAATGTGCGAACAAAATGCATCATATTTTGCGAAGCACTCAGATTAGGGTCAAACAATTTGAACAAAATTTGGCTGAAAATTATTCAAAACGCACTAAAATAACCATTACAGCATGTAAATTTTCAAAAATTTTTCAAGGGAGCATGCTCCCGGACCCCCCTTGAGACTTTCTTGCTTCTCAATCAGCTTCAAATTTGTTTTTCCGAAAAAATACTCTTGCAAAGAGTGTGGAAATTATGGCTCGGACCCCCTTTTAAATTTTCTCGCTACGCCACTAATCACTACCATTGGTCTTCAAGTTCAAACCAATCTGAAAAGTCACACGGCGCTAATGAGAATAGATTACATTCGAAATACCTAACTACATGCAGGTAATAGAATAACAATCGCAAAATATAGCTTCTTTTGCCAGCTTGAAAGCCATACTTTTGTGTGACAAATCATAGGCGATTCAAGAAAAAATTGGACTACAGTTGTTCATTTGCTGACAGTATTTTATTTTAAATAAAGAAAATATTTATTTGCGAAGAGCCTGTACACTGATCACTGCATGCAGCGAAAATAAAACTAAATTTTAAAAATTATTGGGTATGGAGTACCCAATATGACGTATTTTCAAAAATATCACTAGTGAAATATTATTACGATTCTTTGTTTTATATACAAATCGGAACACATAAGATAGTAGAATATCAAAATCGCATCTTGTGAGGTCCTCCGTATGAAATGCAATGGTAAGTATAGGCGTTAACTAGACCAGGACTTCCCAAACTAGGGGTCGCGACCCCGCGAGGGGTCGCGTAACAAACTTCAGGGGGCGCAGGGAGTATACAAATATTAAGCAAAGTATTGCGTATTATGTATAGTTATACTGTTGAGCTTTTTAAACTGGTGTAATTGCGCAAACATCATTCTTAACTTAGCTGTAGAATGTAGATTCTGGCCTATCTCTAGGCTAGTACGAAATAGTGAGGCAGCAGATGAGTGCTGTAGTTTTATGTATAAATTGTTTGGCTTCGTCACATCGGTATCACGTGACGCGGCTGAACGCATCTTTTTGTTTCATCGCTTCGGTTTGCGACGCCATGTAGAACACTGCTGGCGAGAGGCTAGCACCGGTAATTAAAAACTATTTTAAGCAATGGATAGCTGGTTAATCAATGGTTAGCATTAAAGCCGAATATCCACCATTATCGGACTCGGCAGCAACCACACTCCGGCCGATTGTCTCGACGTATCTGTGCGAGTCTGCATGTTTAACGTTGACGGCAAAACATCGTTCCGGCATAAGCAACATTCAAACCATCTCGAGACCGGCATTAACAAATATTGAGCCGCAGCGGGATTTGGTTTGTAGGCGAAAGCAATCGCACCCATCACATTACATAAATGTGTTTGCTTTTTTGTTTTTGGTTTTAATAAGCTACTTAAGTGTAAACTAGCAGGCATTGCAGACATCAACAGTTCAGGTGGCCGAGAGGTAAGAGCGTACGTCACGGTAACTGCAGCCTTGGGTTTTATTCCAAGTGGGGTCAAACCAATGACTTTAAAATTGGTATTCACAGCTTCCCTGCTTGACGCTCAGCATTAAAGCGACAGTGTGGAGAGCAAGCCGGCGAGTTTACTTGTTGTGCCGTTGGGAAAGGCACTTGATGGGGTTCCCTCATCTTCGTGTGATAGACAGATGGCTGGCAACTCCTAAGTGAGCTCGTAAAGCGCATTGATCGCTTTCTGGTGATAGGAGGATGAATATGCTGCAAAAATGAAAAATCAATAAATAAATAATTGAGTAGCGGCAGCTTGTTTTTAGTTTTCGTCTTCCAATAATTATCACAAATGCATATTTCTCATTTTAACCGTGAAGGGTCGCGAATAATTTCAAAAGATTAAAAAGGGTCGCGAGCGAAAAAGTTTGGGAAGTCCTGAACTAGACTGTAGAATAACATAAGTAACTCATCCAATACTCTGCAAGCGAGCGGTGATGTCAGCGAGAAAAATTTTAAATTTTCTGTTGCTTTAAAACATTTGGGTGGCGAAAACCCAATAAAAATAATTGGGCTCTTGCCTTGGGCGAAAATAGCCCAACGCATAAAGGTTAGTAGTCAGTCAGTATACTTCATTTGGGTAACCTGCACCCAACTCAAGAAATTGGGTTTCTCAACGTTAATACCCAAAATGTTTACCCAAAAAAATACCCAATATTATTTGCAGTGTAGGCTAGAGTAAACAGCACAAGATGGAAATTATTTTGAATACAACATAATTATGATGACAAAAACAGAGTAATTGGGATTTAAATAAATGAAATTAATGGGAAAGAATAAAAATTACATGCAATTGGAGAGGAAAAAGTGTAGCAGTGAGAATACAACAGGTTAACACCGTGAAACCTGATTCAACTACTGTAGGATTACTTAAGTCATACAAGCATGAAAAAAGCTGCATATGAAGTAAGATTAATTAAACAAGTTACCAAATGCAAGTTAGGTCTATGCACGAGTATTGCGACTGCACAAAGAACTGAACTAAATGTTAAACAGATAGATGGGGTTGGAAGGATCGTCTATACTCAATTGTGGTTGAATATTTTGGAAGAGCAAAGTTTCTTTGATGCGGAGTTTTTCCGGATGTTGTTGCTATGAGCTACCGTAGTATTTTGGGGGAGTGGAAGTTAATCGTTGGTCTGAATTATTTTTCAAGTGTTGGGAGACATCTGTATATTTTTTAGTTAAAATTTTTGGCTTATGGTTATTAATTCTAATTTTCAAGTTTCTTCTGGTTTGTCCAATGTAGGATTGTCCGCATGAGCAATTGAGTTTATATACAACTCTTGAGCTATGTAGTGCTGAGTGTTTGTCGGTCCTTGTATCTGAATTTTTCGCCAATTGTTGATGCTTCATGCACCATAACAAACTTTGTCTTTTGAGGAAGTTTTTTGTGTAGAAGTTGCCGAATTTCTTTTTCAATTTGGTGTGATGCGTCTCCGATATATGGTAATTTTAAGATCGAAAATTTGGGCCTTGTTTGGTTTCAGTATCTTTGACTTCTAGACTTTTTTTTGTTTCGTGCATTTGCTGAAGAATTTTCGACTTTGGTTATCAATAAATCGAGTGGGATAGCCATTTTTTTTTCTAACATGGCGGAAATGATTACAAAGTCTTCATGGATTAGCGAATAAGAACTGCAAATTTTGTTTTGTAAGCTCTGTGCAAGAGGTTCCTTACTAAAATATATTGGCTATTATCTTTTTATTGAAATGCTTGCTTGTTTTTTTTTCTTCTAACTAATTCTTTGTCTGGAACTTTGGTGCAAGGGTTCTTAATCTAGAATTCATGAATCCCTAAAATCTGTGGCGTAACGAGAAATTGAAAAAAGGAAAGGTGTAAAAACTACAAAAGCCATAAAAAGAGTTTGGCATATTCCAGTCACTTAGCAAAATCTCTTCTTTTTTACTGAAAGGCAAAATCAAAAGGGCAATCAAAGGAAATGCGCATGGCACAATGTCCTTTCTTAAATGTGCTTCTGCCCAAAATGTCCGCAAAAGTGCGTAAGCCGATATATCAATACAGTCAGAGATGGGGATTTATCGAGATAAATTTCGGCGATAATTTACAGCTTTTGAATTATCGGCGATAGTTATAGCATTTGAATCATCATAGTTACAGCTTTTGAATTATCATTATTTATAGCTCTTGAATTATCGGCGATAATTTATTACCGATTATCGTTATCGCTAAAAATGGTTTTGATTTATCGATTACCGATATCGCTTTTGTAATATATTCTGTTATCGCTGATAAATTATCGAGATAAACGATTCTTTGAATTCTTATTTGAATTCTTTTTTGGTACATTGATTACTTTGAATTCGTTTTTGGTGCAGGAAAAGATTGAACGACGAGAAAAATTGTTTTCAACTTTTCAAAAAATAGCCGAAGAAACTAATAACGTTGGATCAACCGCTGCATTAGCCAAGGTGAACGAATCTGGCGACACCAAGTGGTGACAACAAATGCTGAAAATCAACAGTATTGACCAGTCTCGATCTTTCACTTCTACTTTGGTTTTGCAAGCTTGATGAACTGATTTAAAATAAAATTGTTAGCATTAAGTTTACATAGGCTATGGTTACTTTTGATACGATCATTTGATAATAACTTTTGTATGATAACGCATAAGAAACACATGCTTTTGAATTCATGCAAGATGTTGCAATTGAAAAAATGATCAATGGCAGTGTTCTTCATCTTGTGATAAAAGTAAAAGGTCATGCAAATTTAGTACCGGTATGTTTTTATTGCAACTTTTGCGAAGCAGATATACAGGCGTCGACGTCTCAATGAGCATTGAGGAAATAACTAATGCCGTAAGTTTTCATCAGATTTTCGGAAACAGGTTGCGAAAATGGTGAGGCTATAGGTTGTTATGATATTCGAAGCACGTGGAGCAAAATTGCCCAAACATGAAAATTAACTCTGCGCTAAAGTAGAAGCATTTTATTGTAAGCTATAGCTACTAGTATGTATGCTGTGAAAACATCGATGGAAGGCTTCCTCCCAAATTTTTTAAAAATATAGGCTATAATTTTTGTGGTAGTCAAGGACTTTTTAGCTGTAGCTATTCATATAGCTTACAACTTCAAAAACTTACAAAGTGTGTTTACGTTAAAGTAGTTTTTGTCATTTGCGAAGTGCGTTATAAGTTAGCCTATAGCTTGCACATGCCATGCGCAAATGCATAGCCTATGCAAGGCTACTTTACACTTCAAGTGGAAAGTTCCATTGGATACCCTAAATCTAAGCATACAGACTATTATGGCCTAAGCTTATTATTTAAAATTTTTGGTATTACAACCCTGGCCTAAAATTCTAGTCTAGACCAATAATTTCTGCATATCACCCCGCATATTAAGGCTAAGTTCTAGTTAACCTACACAGGGGCGTATACCTAGGGGGCGCTGGGTCCGCGTCCCCTCATTCTCCCATTGCAGACAAATGCACTAAGTAAAGGTGATATTCGTATAAAGGACAATGTGCGGGCATGATGACCTTTTTTTATTTTTGCTCTTCACTTGTCTGTGGGCGGAAAACTGGACATCTGCAAACGTGATGACCTTTTTTTTTGTCTTGTCTTTGGGAGGAAAATCAGACATCTGCAGTGTGATGACCTTTTCTTTTTCTTTTTTTTGTTTATCACTATATCCGGCCCTGCTGGCTTGGCTTTAAAATGCGCCCCCCCTTTTTTCAAATTTCTGGGCACGCCCCTGCTTAGGTCCGTCGAGAGGGGGGCCAGAGGGGCCATTTGGCCCCGGGCTCTGTCCTTTTGAGGGGCTCCATTTTGCGTCTGCAACTAGATATTATTACCTTTTTTTTTTTAATTTGATCGTGAGTTCAGCGGAAAACTACGTAAGTAACATGAATTATAACTAGGGCAACCAGATTTTGACCTAAAATTTTTAAAATTTTGACCAAAAAAATTCAGAATTTCGACGTTGATTTTGAAATAAAAATTTTATCACAGAAAAAGCGACAACACGTTTAAGCAAGTAAAAATAATGCTGAATAGTTTTTTATGAACGAAGTAGGCATACAGCGAAGCCAACATAAACAACGAACAAAATAGCACTAAACTTGTTTCAATCAAATTAGTTCGAAGGTACAAAATAACTTTTTTTCGGTCCAAACCAGTCAAAAAAGGTCCAAATTTAGCGAATTTGGACGTAAATAGTCCAATCTGGCAATCATGCTTTTATTCACTGTTAGAATTAAACTAATCCTCAAAACTCGATCACCGGCCACTGCGATATAACAATGAAATTCTGAAATTATTCGAAAACGATTGTCTCATCATAAACACAGTTTACTACTTTTATACTCGAATGGTGTTTTAATGCGCTTGTGTTGAAAAAGGGACTACCGGTTTGCTTTCCACAAGCTGGCAACCAATGATTATGACGTAATTTGTTTCGTCTATTAATTAAACAATGCATATTAAACGATATAAACGATGCAGATATTGCATCGTGACCTAAAAAGCAGATTTTGACCTTATTTTGACGTAATAACTTTTAAACTACGCCTAGTTTGAAGCTAAAACAAGCTTAGTAGAAGTTTACTGGCTTTCTGAAGTAGTAAAAAATATTTGACTTCATTGACTTTTGGTTGCCCTGAACGCATTTTGATGTCTGAAAAAAACGCAAAAACCTTTTGATCTATCAATATTGTTACGTCTCAACTCACATTGAGCTATAGGCCTAATAGCCAAGTGTTTTCAACTAGCTTTGTAGTAATGGTAATTGGTCCTAATGGACAACAAACTTAAAAAACCAAGTACGGTGAGACAAGGTCGGATTTAGACTTAGTGAGGCCCTAAGCTAAAAATTTTGATGAGGCCCTTTTTATTGGTACTGGCCTTCCCTTTAGGCCATAGGTTCTCAAAGTGCTCCGTACGGAGCCCCAGGGCTTTGCGAGAGCAATCTAGGGGCTCCGCGAGCTATTCGTTTACGTATGAAATAGGCTACTGAATTAGCTAATTTTGCAACTGTCCAAAGAAGCAATACCGGGATTAGTGAATTTTGACTCTACGTTATTAGTATGTTTGTCAAGTGTCAAATTCACTGCCTAAATCTGATTTACCTGCGAAATGTAAATTTTTTTCAAGCTTGTATAGGGTACGCCAAAGAGGCCTGACACATTTGAAAGTCTAATTTTTAAACTTATTAAATTTCCAGATATGTCAAGTCAGTATTCACCTTTTGAAGAAAAGTTTAGTATTGTAGCAACAGGTGGTCTGCAGCCAGTGTTTACTTACCATTCAGCAGGCCAGGAAGGACAACATCGTTTTATTGAATGGGAAGTCACAACAGCTTCCATATATCCGGAAGACTGTTTTGGCAAGGTCAAGCATTTTGAAGGATGAGTGAATCTTTTACCTGAGTGCGGCTGATAGCCTGAAGCAGCGCTGTCCAGCTCTATGGTACAACATTATACTTGTTCTACCATTTTCACATTGACCTATTGTTATTAATGATTTACAATAGTAGGCCTATAACAAAAAAAATCGTAAGCTTAGGCTTTATAGCATGCCTAAAGATGCAAAATTGGCCATAGGTCTCACGTCATTTTGTGCCAGCTGTAAGATATCGTCTCAACAAAATGTGTTGCTAGGGCTCCGCGCATAATCTCAAGTTTGGCAAAAGGCTCCGCACCTCAAATAGTTTGAGAACCCCTAAGCGACCTATTGGCAGAGTGGAAAAAATCAACCATGGATCATTTGTTTTATCTTAATTTTACCTAGGATTAGGATACCTATATTTCGAAAACATTAACGAATTAATTTAAAAATATCAAGGTCATCCTCATGTATAAGTTGCATAATACCGCGAATGCACGCAGTTTAGGCAGGCGCATCAATAACATTCAGCTGAAAATTCACTCATAACCATTAACCATTCTTTTATGAAAGCGAACGAAAAAGTCCCAAAATGAAAAGAAAAATTAGGCTACCAAAGAAATTTGCTCACGCATCACTGTTCTTCCGCCAATCGCTTTTTTTTTTTTTTTTTTTTTTTTTTGGAAAACCGCTTTCAAACCTGCGTTTCATTATATTTTTATCGCTTTTTAAAATGTCAAGGCTTTGCTGACTAGTGAACGAGTAAAATGGTCCAAATTCAGCCAGGTTGGAGTCGAAACCTCGTCTTCATAGTGACGTCATAAATGGCCTATTTGTTGGTCAGCGTGAAACTAATCAGATAAAACACATTAATGCATGTTCTCGAACTTTTGTTTTAAAGTGCGCTACAAAATCCATTAGTTATTGCAAAACGAAGGGTTATTATAAGCATTTTAAATTACAAAAACTGAAAATAGCACGACTGTGCGCGAGGCCGGCTTTCACGCGAGGCCCTAAGCTGTAGCTTGGTAAGCTTAATGGTAAATCCGGCACTGTGGTGAGGTCTTGCGTGAAAAACACCTAAAACGTAGTTGAGTTGAAAATGTAAGACTACTTGCAAAATGCATTTAATGTGTAAGATGCGTGATTCTATTTTAAGTGAACCAATTTCTGGATTGAGCCAAGTGGCTCAAATAGTATCACTTTAGTTGTAGCAATGTCGTCGTAGCAATGTCGTCTATAAGTTGTCTTGTTCATGTGGTAGTAATTGTTCAGCCAAACACGTCGAAATCTCGTATCCAGGTTACAAGAGCATAATCCGAAAAGTAAAAAAAGTCAAAATACAGACGTTACAAAGCATTCAGCAGACAACCCTGGACATAAAATCAATTTTGATCAACCCGAAATAATGGCTACAGCTCATAATTTGAAGCAACTTTTAATCAAAGAAACTTTATTAATACATCAACACAGCCCGGCAATCAATATCGACGATTCATCGACACTGTTGTATTTGTTCAATAGCTAACTGTCTTTATTATGTTTGTTTCTACAATAAGTTTTTTTTTTTTCTGTTTATTAGGCCTAGTAATTCTTTCGCCTATATTATTTTAAGTGTTTTTTCTGTGAACTCTTTTGCCCCGTTTGCGTTATTTGTTATGTCACCACTGGCAATGTTTTTGGCACCTATATGTGGTCATAATTAACGTTTATATGCAATGTTTTTATTCCCATTTCACTTTAAAACAGTTCTCAGTCGAGAGTGCAGGGTTTTGCTATATTTTTTTCACTCAGCGTCAGTTTTTTCCCCCATAAGTCAAGGCCTAATTTCGACTTAGTTTTGGAATTTTTATCGCCAGATTTACTGAACCTGAGAATCTGCCCTGTCATTCAAGGTAAGTTTTTGCTTTTTCATAGCTTTAACGCTCAGGTAGCTATTTTTCCTTTTTAGAATTTTTTTCACGTTCTCTAGGCTTTTGATTCTCAGGTTCAATAAATTTAGATAGTGAACGTAGGCCCATTTGCTTTGCGCGAAATTTTAGTTGATCCTATGCATTCTCTTAGGGCAGGGGTGGGCAACTGTTTTAGTCAGCGGGCCACATGCGGGAAGACGAAGTCCATCCCGGGCCGGATTATTAAATGGATCAAGTTAATATGTTCAACAACTATTATTGTCAGGGTCGCTCTGATTGGAAAGCAAAAAAAAAAAAAGGTCTACACACTCCTCAGATGTCCTGCTTTCCACCGAAAATATCGGTGAAGCAGTGGCGTAGCGAAAAACTTCAAAAAGAGGGCCATAATTTCCACATTTTTTGATCGTATTTTTATTAAGCAGAACTACTTTGAAGCTGATTGACATACAAAAAAGGCTGTAGGGGGTCCGGGGGCATGCTCCCACGGAATCATTTTGAAAATTTACATGCTGTAATGGCTAATTTAGTGCTTTTTTAAATAATTTTCACGCAAATTTTTAGACCCTAATTCTGAGTGCTTCGTCAAATATGATGCATTTCGTTCGCACATTTTCGATTATGCCTGCCTAAGACGTAGCCTAATCGCTATCAAGAATATTCGAAATTACAGAAAAATTGTATACATCAAAAACGTTTTTGAAAATGGCTAGTGGGAACATGCCTACCCCTTTTCCTAGCCCCCCTGGATCCGCCCCTGGCTATAAGCTACAGAAACCATCAAAAGTACCTGGCATATTTCAGTCACTTAGCATCATTAATTTTGTTCTTTTTGCTAATAGGCAGAGTCAAAAGAGGGTCTTTTGAGTCAAAAGAGGTGCATGGCACAACGCCCTTCCCTTTAAATACGCTCCTGCAGTGAAGAGCAAAAAGTCTACTTTTCCTCAGATATCCTATAAAAGAGTAAAAGAGGTTCGGCTTGATTCGCGATATAAGGTCACATTTTTGTAAGTGCCAGCGGGCCGCGTAAAATGGTCTCGCGGGCCGGATCCGGCCCGCGGGCCGTATGTTGCCCAGGTCTGTCTTAGGGTCTTACTCTCAGTGGCTATAATTTTATTTAGATTGATAATGGTCAGTGAAACTTAACCGAAACTTATCATTTGAATATGTATCAATTTGTTTTGGCTTTATTATTTGTGATTAAAGTGCATAAAATTTCCATCAACCATGCTCCGAAATACTTGTATGTTGAAGCGCAAATCCACAAGATTAGGTCAGAAGAGTAAACAAAAAGTTTGCTTAATTAAAGACATACCGGTAATATTCTGCCTTATTCTTATGCTGCGTAGGTAAGAGATATCACAGCGATAAAGCATGCTTTTTTGACCAGGAGAGTAGAAGTACCGGTAGAGATTATATTTTAATTAAGATGTCAACAAGAAAGTGTGAGAACGGAGCATCTAAGCGTAAGCGAGGATAGTTGCAAGAAAGTGCTGCAAAAAATTTACTATCTATTGTACAATTTTTAAACCCAAGACTCAGTTGCTTAGCGCACGCTATCGGTGCGGGAGGTCTGGGGTTCGATTCCCGGGCCGGTCAAATCGGCACAGTGTCGCCAACGGCTCGCCACCGTTGCGACGTTTCTTCGGAGCTGTGTTGCCCAGGCGCTAAGCCGCGGAGATGGGACCCGCCACTCGTTACACGCTTCGGCGTAATACGGCGAGTACAAAAAAATTTAAAAAATAGACACTGTGCTATCGCATGTCCGCATCAAACCACCATGCGGTAAAAAATTAACTTCAAAAGGCAAAATGGGGTCAGAATTTACGGAAAAGTATACTATACAGTATACTGATTCTATCGTTTTCGCTTCTTAAGTTAACAGTGGCGTCATCGAAGGGCCCCTTTTTGCTATGTTGCCCCGGGCTTCTATTGGCTCTCAACGGCCCTGCTGTATATATCGGTCGGTTGTCGTAGTGATTTAGGGGCGTGCCCAAAAATTTAAAAAGAGGGGGCCGCAATTTCCTGTTTTCGTTTCCATTTAAAATATCGGTGAAGACCAAAAAAAAATAAAAAAATCACGTCTTTCGCGACGTCAAATTTATCCCAAAATCAAGTAAAGACCCCCCAAAAAAAAAGGTCATCGCGTCCTCAGATGTCCTGTTTCCACTGTTTCGCTGACTGGAGATATATTTCAGTGGGGGGAGCGTACGCCCCCGTGACTAAAGATATCGCGCAATATTGGCGCGGAAGGCCGATCCTCGAGCCGAAAATTACGGTTTGCCACCGCTGTGACGTTATAATTCTCCTGAGAACTTAAGCCGTGAACATGGCTCATGGGCCGCGCCACCTAATTGCTAGTTTGGTTGATGGACAAATTGACCACCGGGACTATAATGAAAATTTGTTTTTTATTTGATCTTTAAATGGCAACTTGATAACGCAATCTTCCATTTTCGGCCTTTGATGACAGCAACCAAGTGGACTCCGAACAGTGATGGGCACGATAAACCTTTCTGTACTGAAGCGATAACGATAATCGATAATTTAAAAATAGTCCTGAGCGATACCGATAATTGATAAATCTCAATTTTTTAAAGCGATATCGGTAATCGATAAATTATCGCCGATAAATTTTTTCGATAAATGTTGGGGTGAATTTTCATCGTGTTTGACGAAGTTTGTTTTTGCAAGTCCAATTGCAAAATTGTTTTTCTAGATTTTTCAAGAAAAGAGAGCAGTTTACCGACTCTGCCGTGGCATTAAATAAAACAAAGAAACGTTTTTTTTAATTGCAACAACACTTTATGGACACCTTGTATTTTATCCGGAGCGCCAACTCACTAACTTTGAACGCTGTATAGCGCAGGCCTGCATAAAGAGTCGTTTATCGCGATAATTTATCGGCGATGACGAAATATATTACAAAAGCGATATGGGTAATCGATGAATCACAACTATTTTGAGCGATAACGATAATCGGTAATAAATTATCGCCGATAACTATCGCCGATGCATTATCTTGAAAAATGCCCATCTCTGGCTACGAAACGAGTTTTTCGTTTTCGTTACGCCCCCGCCACGTAACTGTTAGACCTCGAAGTGGAGATAGTACGAGCTGGTTTTTTTGCAACCCGGACCGCCTATGGCCCGAAATCTCCAGCCCAGTGACCGAAACCGACCCGGCAACTCTTCTCAAAAATAAAGCCCAGCTCGCCCAAAGCCCATTCTTTTTATGAACCTTTAACCACGCTCAATCCAAGTTTAAAAAGAAATTATTTGTTAGCGACTCATTAGTGGCCCAGTAAGAAACAAAACATAGAACTGGACCGTAAGCGGACCAGGGTTCTGAACTCGAAAGAACTCGATTTTTTAGCCGAACTCTCACTTGAACTCGAATTCGAAAAAAGTCTGAGCTGAGAACTCGAACTCGCAAATATTCTGGGCAAGAGAACTTGAATTCGAACTCGAAAATATTTAAGAAAGCTCGAGTATATTTTCATTTGTATATGGATAATTACTTTTTTTCTAAACTCGAAAGCACTTGATAAATTTTTAGTGGACTCGAACTTGAACTCGCAAAAATGAAAATGCTGAACTCGAACTTGAACTCGTAAAATAAGCTGAACTCGAACTTAAACCTAAACTAGATGAAAAATCGACCGAGTTCGCATCCCTGAAGCGGACCAGCAAAAAGACCAGTTAACGTCTCCTTAGCCGGCCTTTTAGCAGCCCATATGGCATCGGCCGATCTCTATCTCAAAGTAATTGTAGAAATACGGACTTTGGTATAAACACTGTCGCCGACGGCTCACCACCACTGCAACGTTTCTGTGTTGCCTAATATGGGGTGCCAAACGTAAAAAAGTGTGATGTAATTAAATCAACATATTGTCAAATCGCAGTGACGAATCAAATAGGATTTACTGTTACATCAAATTTGATGTACAAAGTCAAATTACATAAATCCAATGTACATATGCACAAATCAAATTCCATTAACATAAATCCAGTTCGATTTGCAACAAACCCTATTCAATTTAACGAATCAAATTTGATTCGGACAAATCAAATTCGATTTTCATAAATCGATTTAACCCTAAAGCGATTGGACGTTTAATCAAATTTGATTTATGAAAATTGAATTGATTTAGGGTTAAATCAGATTTGATTTACAGAAATCGAATTCGATGTACCTAGAGATTAAAGTTCAAATCAAAACTTCATTATACTCGCAGTATCACGTCGAAGCGCGTAACGAGTGGCGGCGCTCATCTCCGCTGCTTACCGTCTGGGCAGCACAGCTCCGAAGAAACGTCCCAACGGTGGCAAGCCATTGGCAACACTGTGTCCATTTGACCGGCCCGGTAATGAAACCCAAGACCTCCCGTAAAATAAAATAAAATAAATAAATAAATAACTGAGGTTATTTTCAAATTATATTGAACAGAAAATTCAACGGTAATTGAGGGAGACTGCGAAGTGAGCTTGCGCTCTTTGAGTCAGCTGCCACCCGTTAAATATGTCAAATGCGATCGGCTCCAGCCGCGAATCGAACCCGTCACGTAGGATCTGTCACCTGCGCCCGGTACCGCTAGGCCATGTCGCTGACGAATCTCGTACAAGCTCCCGTACTGATAGCGTGCGCTTAACGACTGAGCTAACCGGCCTGTTTTGATTTGTTTAAATCGGATTTGATTTATGTAGATCAAAATTACTTTGGGTAAATAGAACAGGATTTATGTAAATGAAATAAAATTTATGCAATTTGAGTTTGATTTAAGTAAATTGAATGTAAGCTGTACTTAATTTGCATAAATCAAATTTGATTTGTGTAAATCAAATAAGATTTAGTTCAATAATCAAGCAAATACATATAATCATTATTTAATGTGAGTGGTTTTTGCAAAAATTGTGTCCTTAAAATGGTTGCAAATTTGCAAATCATTTTTTTACGTTTGGCACTCCATTGCCTAAGCCAGCGATGGCGGAAACATTTCTAAAGTGGGAGACCCAAAACCAATGACCAGATTTTCTTCACCTAACAACCAAGGCCGGCAGTGGCGTAGCGAGAATTTTTTAAAGGGAGGGGCATAATTTCCACATTTTTTTCCTGCGAATTTTTTTCGGCCGAACTAATTTGAAGCTGATTGAGAAACTAAAAATGTTCTAGAGGGGTCCGGGGGCATGCTCTCCCGGAAAATTTTAAAAATTTACGTGCTGTAATGGCTATTTTAGTGCTTTTTGAATAATTTTCAGGCAAATTTTGTTTTTAAATTTTTCAACCTTAATTTTGAGTGCTTCGCCGAATATGATGCATTTTGTTCGCACATTTTTAATTATGCGTGCTTAAGGGCGTAAGACTTATAGCTATCGATGAGGCTAGAAATTACAGAAAAATTGTATGCATCAAAAACGTTTTTGAAAATGGCTGGTGGGAGCACGCATATCCCTCATCCTATCTCTCTGGATCCACCCCTGGCCATAAGCTACAGAAACCATCAAAAAAAATCTGGCATATTTCAGTCACTTGGCATTATTAGTAACGTTCTTGTTTACTAAAAGGCAGAGTCAAAAGGGGGGAGGGGGCATGGCACAATTCCCCACCTAAATACGCTCACGAGGGCCGGATTTAGACAATGAGAGACCCTAGGCTATTTGATCACTTTCAAAAAAAGGTCTTCATGTCCTCAGATGTCTTGTTTTCACTGAAAATATCAGTATAGTGAAGAGCAAAAAAAGGTATGCACGTCCTCAGATGTTCAATTTTCCACTGAAAGTATCGATGAAGAGAAAAAAAGGTCTTCATTGTTCGTGATGAGGCCCCCATTTTCTCCGAGACTCTAGGTTTCAGCCTGCTTAGCTTATGTGTAAATCCGGCCCTACGCCTACAATCCATATTTAGCCTGTCCACATGTGGTATGTCCAGAGGTGTAGCCACGGGGGAGGGGGGTTTGGGGTTTACAACCTCCCCATAGAGCCTCAAATGACGTCATGCATACTTCTTTTTCTGATATTTATTTCGAAGTGCTAGACACTTTGAAATTGATAATCTGGTTTTGTCATTGTCATAATAACAAGAATTGCATAGCGTTGTTTCTTGAATCTTGTTTTTTGCCGTTGTGCTTATGAAGCAATGACACAATTTTATAAGAAGGGCAGTGCTGCTTCTATATGCGCAACTGCTCTCGGCCTCTCAGACCTTTCTTAGAAAAATGGCTAAACGATTTTAAGCAAAAATGATCTACGTAACCTACTGTAGCTCAAAAAAGAACTAAATTGCTATCATTTGAATATCGTTTTACCAGTTCCACCAGAAAGCATTCCTCTAACTTCTTTACAACAATCGCGTTGTATAACTGCTTTCGGTATTTTAATTTAAAACATATCTCTTAAATTTGAGGCCATCTTTTGTTATTATATAACCAGGGGGGGTGTAAGATATTCTGCGTATTGTATGCATCTCTCCACCACCCATTTTCAGCAATGCCTTGGATGAATAAAATTTTTCCATAATTTCTAACCTCTTCACAACATTATGTCGTATAGTCGCCTTACGCACGTATAATCGAAACTATGTGGGTATAAATGCATCATTGGTAAAGTACTCAAAGTTGGGGGCCAAAAATGTGACCAACTTTCCCGAAAAATTGTTTAAAAAGCACTACAATGGACATTACAGTATGCAAGTTTTCAAAAATTTTTCGGGGGAGCATGCCCCCGGACCCCCTAGAGTTGTTTTTGTGACTTAAGTTGCTTAAAGTCCACTCGGCCGAAAAACCTGAGCTTAAAAAAGTGACGAAAATTGGTGCCCCCTACCTGAAAAAAATCTGAATACGCCCCTGACATGAACAAATTTTCAAAAGGCTTATTTACGCCCGTTTCCGGGTCTAAACGTCTTCGTATTCAGTTAACATTCAACCTAATTCAAAATTGCACCCTCCCACTTTAACTTTCTGGATCCGCTCCTGTATACAACGTAGGCCTATAGTTAAATGTGACAGTGACATCATTCTCAAACCCCCCCCCCTTTGCAAAATCCTGGCTGCGCTAGTGGGTACCGGTATATCCAATTTATGTGGTCTTCAGACCCACGGTTTTTGCTTCAAATTTGTTCCCCCACCCTACAAACAAATTTTTAAAGACATCTTTGGATTTGAGCTCCTTCCTGGGTTTTAATTTCGATGGTATAGGCCTATTGAGTTTCAAATACATTCATGCAGAGGCAATATTGTAAAAATAAACGCATAAATTAGGGCCCCCCAGGCCCCCTCTAAAAAAAGTGGGGGCCTGGACCCTTCCCCGGCTCTCCCCCCCTGTTCCGCCACCTATTGCTTACGCGCTAAATTGCAGAGACGGAAATTATCGCCTGAGCCGGTGCTGTGTCTTAATAACACCGAAATTAAGATTGTCAACGAAGTCAAATATTTGGGCTTTGTATTAGATTCTTACCCTCGCGACGACTGTGATATTAAGCGTCAAACTCGTGCAGTGTAATGCATAGTTAATAAATTGTGTTCGAATTTCTACTTGTGCTCTAAACATGTGAAAAATGTGCTCTATCGATCGTATTGCTTGCCTACGTACGGATGTCAATTATGATGTGATTTTATTTCTTATAATTACAACCGGATTAGAATAGCACATAGGCTTAACAATGCTTACCTCATCCCGCATAAGATTACATTTCTAGATACAGTAGCGTGAGATCTCACCAAGTGCAGGACAACATTACAACATTCGACGCATTGATCCGGAAGCGCCAATACTCTTTTCTAAGTAGATGTAATAAATCCCGCAATAATTACGTTGAGTCACTGACGTCTTCTGATGTCTAAGTCTTGTCAAAATATCTTAATCATCATATGGACTCATGCTTTCTGTAATTTGCTGGCCAACATCAGCTTATTGTCGTTTTTGTTGTTTTGATGACTCAAGTTTGTTGGCATAAATTGAGTTTTTAAGTTTATTTTTTCTTTTTTGTGTGTGTATTTTATTTTTTTGGTGTTTTGTGTTTAGGCCTACTGCTTTCTTTGTGCTTGTTTATACATGGATCAAGAGTCTGAAATAAAAATAAATAAATAAATAGTCCGTATACGGGCTTTGATATTAAAAAAATTTGGTTTTTTTATTTGATTGTATTATAAATGGCAACTCCATGATGTAATCTCCTTTTCAGGGTAGAGTCTAAATTGCAACTCAAAAAACTGTTTCCAGAATGCGTTGATTGGCTGGCAGGTTTTCTTATTGCGTCACACTCATAAAACAATCAAATTTCACAGGCACAAGGTTGGGGAGTGAAATCGAGTAAAATGGAACAGCCACAATTGCCGAAAATGCATGTTCAGCTCCTGCCTCCTCCTAGTCTACAGAACTAGCTAAAATGTAAGAGTTAGCCTAGTTAAGGTACGAATAGGCTTTTAAAAAACAGGTTTAGGCTGAATCGCAATGATTAAAAAATCACAGCCTTGCAGGCTTACGGCTACATAAAACATAAATTAAACAGTTAAAAAGCGCACTGTTTATAGACTAGACTGAAAATGCGAAGGTTAGTAGGCTAACGCAAGACGTCGGCAGAGCGGAGCAAGATACCGTAATGAATTCCTCAAATGTATTCGGATAGGTACTTTCTCGATAGAACCTTCCATAAAAAACAGAGTCCAGGGCGGTGCCACAAAAAGCACTGGTCTGTTTGTACATTCAGCTGTTCAGTGCAAGGTTCCACAGATTTTGAGTTTGAAGTAACCGGCACCATGTTTGTCTAACCATGACGCAATTCTGGGCTTCTCGTAGGCAGGTTATCGCGCCAAAGTTACATAAGGCGTGCGTGGCTGCGTGGCCGAATGGTTGGCAGCGTCGTTTTTGATACAACCAGAATTGCAAGGTTGACGGTTCAAGTAGGCGCAGTCAAAGGTGGGGGGGGGGGCAAAGGGGCCATGGCTTCTCTCTGAAATTTAAATTACAAATTATCATTATCAAAGTAAAAGTACTAACTTTTAGCGCCTCAGGTGTTTTAATCGTTCTTGACTTCGAGCAGACTACGTGTGTAATGTGTTTATTTTGGTGGGGGAAGGGGTAGGGGGCGTGCCTTTACAAATTCTTATACCTCTAAATTTTATGAACATTGCCAAACGCCGAAGTTTTATTGCTACGTTGCAGGCAAGTGATGTACAGTAACCTCCCGCTTAAGTTCGCAACTTGAATTCGAACGCCTGGTGCGAACTTATGCGGGAGGTGCGAACTTAGCAATTTGGCTAGGGTTTCGTCTTTGATAGTACAAAGCTTTTAATTACGTTATGAAAGGCCCTATTCGTGCCTCATTAATCGCGTGTATCAAGCGTGTTACTTTATTACCATTTGAGCTAGTGCCTCATTGTTACGTAACTGATACATTGATATAAAAGCTGCACAATTAATTTAAGCAAGGTATTATACAACATATTCTCTAATAGTCTAATATAGTACAATGTCCAACAAAGTGAAACGTTTGAATGAATCAGAGAGATTGGAGTTATCTCCTTGCTGAGGCAGCCAAATCCTGCAAGTAAACGAAGCATAGCTCGACAGTATGAAGTGAGTGAGTTTGCTATTAGAAAAGTTTGGTTGAATCGTGAAAAAGTTGATTCCAGTTTTTTTGAAATTTGGTGCGAACTCGACTGGGATGCGAACTTAAGCGGGAGGTTACTGTACAGACAATTTACGTTATGTTGATTGAAAAAAATCGTCCCGTTGAGCGCTTTGTTGTTATAATAGCCTACGATGCGCAGTTGCACACTGCTGCGAAAACATGTTTATTTTTATCAAGACTTGAATCAAAAGTTATGATGAACTTTGATTTCGACTTTACCGGTATCTTATGTGCTGACCCCTTACTAACTTACCGGTAGTAACCGTTGTCCGTAGGCCTATCTATACACGCGCTGTAACTCGTCGCTTTCTAATTTTCAACACTCCTGGACATGAATAAAAACTTCACTCCTGGAAATGAGTAAAAATTGTACCCGGCTGTAAACTTGTCTTTTAAACAAGTGTGGATGAATGAGGGTACCCATTCACAACTCTTTCCAGGTAACCCTTGGGCAAGATTTAGAACCTGTTAGCCTCCCAATAGCTGGGGTCACAGGCTGAAATCTTGGTGCTAATCCAGTTTATTTGCAAAATTGATCTCGTTTGCTATGACACGTTGCTTAACTAACTAATTAATTAATTTTGTTTCTGGTTGGTTCGTTGTGTGCGTGTATTTTTGTTGTTAAATCCAATTGTTTTTCTTTTTTTTCATTGTTAAAGTCACGCAGCCATGCCTAGTTTTTTTGACGGGCATGTTTTAACGATTACCCGTTTTGCTGCGTGTGCTCTTTTCCGTGTTCTGCCAACACTTATTTTCAACAAGTAAAATGATCTATGCGTTCATGAATGATGATACATTAGTGCGTCCGGGTCAACAACGTAGTATGGTGACGATTGCCTGATAAAAATTTACCACCAACTGGACGTTTTTGAGAAAAAGATAATTTTTTTAGCTTAATTTAGTGATCAGTTTACGACTTAGACAGAAATTCCACAAAATTTATGTTTTCATCAATATGAGGGGAGTGTGCTGTATTGCTGCTATAAGTAGCCTAAATGACGCCAAATTTGAAAGTTACACAATTTGCCCCCCTCAATTTTTTTCTGGCTACACACTTGATTATATTCTAGTCTCTAATCTCTTGATTATGTAGGTTCAACTACCAATCCTAGCCTCGTCGCGTCCTTTCAGATACTTTTGATTGTAGACTATCATCCTTGCTTGGTAAAATCGAGCGAGCACCAAATAAAAGAAGTTAACTGCTCAAATGACCGAGTGGTAAGTGCAGACTTGGGTTTGTACTTTGATTCCGAGTCGGGTCAGACTTTTATGAGATACTTTTATCCGAGTCGGGTCAGATACTTTTACGCGTACAAACCTGTGAGCTAAGCAGTTTTTGATTCCTATTAGTCGGGTTCACTTCCCAAAAAAATTCTGGACTCTTTTTTACAGATAGCTGTGAAAGACGAAATACTTTACGAATTTGTATTATAGTAGTTGCACATTAATCCTCCTATCAAGAGCAAGCGTTCAAAGCGCTACAACGAGCTCGCTTAGAAGTTGCCGGCCGCCTGTCTACCTCACTAAGATGGGAGAATTCCGCTAAGTAGGCCTACCGGTACCCTTCCCAACGGCACAACAAGTAAACTTGCCGACTTGTTCTCCACTCGGTCCCTTTAATGCTGAGCATCAAGCAGGGAAGCTGTAAATACCAATTTTAAAGTCATTGGTTTGACCCGACTCAGAATCAAACCCGAGTTTACTGTTCCAGAGGCGGACGCTTTTACCACTCAGCCATCTGAGCTGTTTGAATCAAGCAGCAAACCAAATTCTTCAAGAATTTGTATTGGTTGCGGATTTCCTTGTTGTGGGCAGTAAAGGAAAGCTACCCGTATCTGGAAACATACATCTATGGACATAGTTTTAGAACTTTTTAAGAAACAGTTTGAATAAGTTTTTAAAGCTCTTATTTGTTTCAAAAAAAGTAAAAGTTCGGAAAATACAAGTTGTGCTTGTGCCTTCGCGATCCGTCACGGCATTAAGTGACGTACTGGTTGTTGTATTCCAATCTCACCGCTTAGGTTGCAACATGAGATCGTTAGGTTTTTTTAGGCAGGACCTTCACCAGTAGTCATATAACCTGCTGTGTATCCAATATCCATTGCGAAAGAAGTTGTGCAAACAAGAGTTTCGACATTGCGTTTGTAAAAGCATGATTTTGTTTCAGAAAGTTGCATCCGATAAAAGTAAGAAAACACGTTGCTTTTACAGCAAGAAAGGGTTTTTGCACTGCTTAAAGTAAAGCCGGTATGGAAATTTAATCAAGAAAAGATACGACTTGCATGCAGTGATAGACATGGTATCGCAGGTAAGTGCGACGACAGACTTTTTTACTTTCGTGTTGACTGTGCAGTAGGGACTTTTCACTATCAAGGTTTCACTGTCAAGGTTCCCGTTGTTCATCTCGTCAGATTACATCTGAGATGTAGTAGTAGAAGAACAACTAAACGATTGACGCTACGGCATGCATGTAGTAGAAGAGGAGTCAAAGAATACAAGAGTAGGCATAATTGCAAGTTTGCAACATCCAGTAATATAAAGCGTACTTTAATAAATCAAATTTTTATTATGCTCGCCGTATTACACCGAAGCGTGTAACGAGTGGCGGGACCCATCTCCGCGGCTTAGCGCCTGGGCAACACAGCTCCGAAGAAACGTCGCAGCGGTGGCGAGCCGTTGGCGACACTGTGTCAATTTGATCGGCCTGGAAATCGAACCTCAGACCTACCGCACCGATAACGTGTGCGCTAAGCAGCTGAGCTAACGGCCGGTCTAAAGCGTACTTTTATGCACCAAAATCCATCTGCTAATAATGCTTAATTTATCAGTAAAAGTGGACTTCAAATGAATATATGAATAGTGACAGCAATTCTTACAAATAAAAATTTTTCAGAAACAATTTCTTTCATGGACACACCAAAATATCGTCCTTTTATATTATTTCAGTAAGTAGTCCTATAATATTTAAGCTTCGAAACTATCAAAAACTTTAACTTCTTATGCATGAGAAAAAATTACAAAAAATTTACCGTAACTAAGCTGCAGGCAAAAATTCTCTGTGGAGAACTGTCATTAATCCAGCGAGAAACTTGTCTGATCGCCATCTCATGAGGTACTGCTTCAGAGTTCTGTTCTGTGTCTCTACTCCATTGTTCGAATTGATACAAATTCGAAGCTTGTTGCGGTAAAGTTGCAACCACCGCCGTATTACAAACGAAATTTTGTCAAAGGTTTCTATTCTGATTTTGCGCGTTATTTTGCTTTTTTTTGCTTTTGGGGATCGCGACACACCAACAGAACCAGGCCTTCGAATCATGATTGTCCACAACGAGGCAAGATACATACAGATTTATTATTGCGTGGTTTGCAATTGGTTTATTGCACTAAACGCATTATATTAATAAAAAAAAATTCAAAGAAAACGATAACATACAGCTTCTAACAGCTGTCGTGCTGACTGTTTACCTCCTTTTGTGACAGCCAAGTATTGTCCAAATAATTTCTTATTGCGCATCCATCAATCGCTTTCTCTGAGATGTCGTAGCGCTTTGTTGTAACTTTCCTCATCTGCAGCTTTTGCTACGTTCCGCATAAGAGTCAGCAAGCGTGCTCTATCATCTCCTACACCGTTTTCTGATTTTTTTTGCCCAACGTTTCCACGCTTGCTCCCGATGAAATTTGCAGTTTAAAACTCAGCATTCTGCATGTAATTATTCCAGTCATCCAATAACAATAATTTATCGTTAAAAAGCTATAAATGTAGCAAGAACTTTCTCTTGTCTGTCCTAACATATCAAGTTATTTGCAACTAATAAATTAAACTCATTACTTTTCAGGCAAAGCTGCCACTGGAATGCCAGTTCAAATCAAGTTTTGTGAGTAAACTTCATGTGGCATTCATCGGTAAGCGAGGTTGTGAAGCATATATGTGCAGCATAGGTCGCTTAGCTAAAAAGTATGATTAGATTTGTAGTTTTATGCTTGGTTGAAGTATCAGGCGATACGCCTTGGTTTAATAGTGTTTGCGGCTATGCAAAAAAATCTTTCCTTAATTACTTCATTATAGTTTGCATTGCAGACCAAACTTCTGTAAACTTGTGTATTGTGTAAACTACGTAGTGATTGTGTTTGTAGCACCGGTACCTATAATAAAATATGTTACATTATTAAAGGTAAAGGTGCGGGACAGCGGGTGCTAAGCACACATTGTGTAGGCCATTCTCAATTGGCGGCCCATTACAAATATCAATCATGAATGATTGAACGCTGTTAGAATACATACAAAACGAACAACACTCATACGCTTAACCCTTCGCACTTCCGCTTGTGCCGAGCGCCTGGCGGGAAGCTGCAGATACTACTTTTAAAGTCTTTAGTATGACCCGACCGGAATAAAACTCCAGTCTTCCGGCTACCAAGTGGACGCTCCTAACCGATACACCAAGCGGCAGTTAATGCATTATTAAACTCGCATTGTAATACCTGCTAATGAATTTTCAGTGGCATGAATTTCAGCTTCGCAGCAATCCGTAACAAAAAATAAAGGTTTCCATTCTAGATTTCACGACTTGATTATTTGCAATGCTTCTTCGATGTCTTTGCGCGTTTCATTTTGGATGATGAAAGTGGCCGCTACTGCATATAGCCGAATTTTGTTTTGACACATAGAAAAAAAAAAGAGACAACGCGTATTTGAACGTTTTATACGTGGCATTCAAAAGGCAAATGTCTTGTTCATGGCGTAATAAAAGCCGTCTTTGCCAAGACATTTGGTGCAAAGCCAGCAACGTTTGCGTGCCGGAACCAGTCGATTCTTCTTCACATGCTTTTGATCCGCCAGCTTCATTCCCAAATTTTTTTGCAGCAACGTAAGATCTTAACAAGAACTTGTCTTGGGAATCTACGGAAGCTTTCCATTCGCCAACAAGGAGTTTGAGATGGTCCTGATCCTTCTTTGCAACTATTTGTTCGGCGATGGCCAGGCGGAAGTGGTTCCGGATATCTTTTTTACAAGGATAAAAACGTCGATTCGAGAATTCTGGCTTATCTTCATTGTTGAACAATTCGTAGTAAACATAGCGCTTTAGATTGCGTTCGATTCGCTTTCGCGATTTCAAAATGCCTATTATTTGCTAAAACTTTTCCAAGACTGCGCCCTTTAAAGGTGGGGTTCGGTGCAAAACAATACGCTAGGATTAGTTTTGCTATGCCTTGAATTACTCAATAGCTTTGGTCGGATGTTAAAATTCGATTTCGTTAAGAAGTTATTGGCAAAACAAAGTAAAAAAATACTGGCTTCTGATTGGCCAGTTTCATTCGTGACGTCATTGGAGGGCAAGCAGATACAGTTTCTTCAATCAGCAGTCTAGGCTTTACCACTTGTTGATGATTGCATTGCCCTGGCTGAGTTTTAGAAAAATAAATGGTTGGTTTTTGCATGGCTCCTGGATGCAGCAACAGATTTACATATAAGCTATATGGTATTTTTTGTGCGGAAAATGTACAGATGGCAGTTAACATATAATCGATGTTTGAAATTGTTATTTGTGATATCGGTAACAAACAATGCAAAGAGCTGAATTTTTGTGGTGTGGTAGAGGTATGTTTTTAATGGGTAGATTGAAAGTAGGAGTAAGATCCTTTTTACTTCTGTTTGGAGGCTTCAGTGAAATAGGCTACTTAACCACCTTTCATATTAATCTGTTTAGTGATCTAATAAATATCAGGTCATGCTTTTGCTTTTGTGTGTGTATTTATGTAGGTTCACCAGTGGTGTAAAAAGTAGGCTACTTTGAAATTATGCTTAGGTAAAAGTATTGTTACTGACAGGGAAGGCGGGTAGGGAAGTACAAAGTACCCGGGACCAGTCATGTTTTGAGGAATTCGTCACAGGTTTTGAGGGGCCCCACTCTTATAAAACTTTTTTCTTTAGAGCGAGACACACGCGAAGAAATGTTGGAGAAATGACGTCTTCGCTATGAGACCTTTTTTTGGATATAAACGAAAAAATAAGAATTAAATTTAAGTACCGAGGGAAGAGATGGAAACCGGTTGGGTCAACCGGCACCGGTCGGGTCGAGATTCTTCGACCGCCCGGTCAAAAAACCAGTCAAATTCCCTTTTCTTGCAGCTAAAATACACCTAAACACCAAACGAAATATAGCCTACATACCGATATGTGTTTTTTAAAAAAAATTTGTTTTAAAAAAAAATAACAAAAGTTTGTTTTCTGTTTACTTATATTAAAATACTCTTTTTTTTTAGATAGAACTTAAACCAAAAGAAATCATTACCGCTCAGATGGCCGAATCGATAGAACGTCTGCTTCTAGAACGGTAGATTCCGAGTTCGGTTTAAAGTAGGATTAAACCAATGACTTAAAAGTTGGTATTCATAGCTTTTCTGCATGACGCTTAGCATCAAAGGTGACAGCGTGAAGATATATTATTGTAATTGTAACGTGAACCGAACCCGAGATTTGCAATTTATCAATTCAATTGATGATCGCGGGTGCAATTGCTGTACTTTAAGCGTCTGCGCGCGTGATTGCGAGATACCGCTTGGTAACTTGTGAAGTGTGCTTTGTTGATTTGATTTTCTAGCATAGCTTGCTCGAAGTGTTAGTTGGGATTGCAGCTATGCAGTGCAGCTGTGATTTTGGACTGGGGTCGATAATTTGGTTCGCCTGATGTCGCTGCAGATGCTCCTTTTTCATTTTTAAAGTTTGAGTTTTACTCTCAATTATTTATTACTACTGACGTCTCGTATTACTACTGTATTAACATTTCCTTACTACTATGAGTCCAGGCGCAAAAAAAACCTATGCTGTTAATGCGCCTTTATTGTTTTTATTCACGCACATAATAAACAAACAAAAAATGTAAGTAGTGCTGTGCTGTGTTAGCAGAGAAGAGAAATAGACATTGGAAGAGAAATAACCATACAGAGTAAAGTAAATCAAAAAGTTCTGGGCGATACCGAGAATCGACAAACCTCAATTTCTGAAACAATATCAGTAGGCCTAATCGATGAATTATCGCCGATAAATTTTTCCGATAAATGTTGCGTTAAGTTTTCAATGTGCTTTTTATAAGTCTAATTGCAAAAACGTTTCTCCAGATTTTTCAAAAAAATAGACCATCGACGGACTTTGTCGTAGCATTCCTAAGTAAAATATTTTTTAAGTTGTGGCAAACCTTAATGTGAATCGTGATCTGCGTCGTTTCCCGCGCAATTCATTAGTTTGAAGATACACCATGTTTATTTGTTTGTAGAATTTATTGATAGACTTTTGTATCCTCAAAACTTGATAAATGAACAGCTGAGAATTAACATAAGCCCTCACAGTTCAGAAGTGTAGACAACCGAGAAATGTTAACCTTGTTTTGCGTGGAGAGACAAAAAATTAACGTGAAATTTTTAAAGTTTTGATGCGCTATAACTACAAGGTATGTCGTTTTCAAATTTTACAAGTTTTTCTGTTTCGGCGTTTGGCATAATTTCAAAAGCTTTTGTTTAAAAGTTCCCAATAATGCAACATGTTGTTCGCTCCGTACGGAAATTGCACCGAAGAAGGACGATTTCATCGCTGGGAACAATCTCCATCGAGAGTATTTTTTTTACCATAACCATAATGCCGGTGTGCGCAAAGCAGGGCACGCCATAAGCGTGAGCATGGTACCCGAACGGTTTGGTAAAAAGTAATTCTTCTATTTACGATCAATCACTGTTTCTTCGTTGAAAACAAATATTTCAAGTTTTGGTCCATCGAAAACGTCTTGAAAGCAGTGGGTTTTCATGACAGTAACTTCTTTCGGTAGGCAAGCTAGTTATTCGTGATCGCAAGTATTTATTGAAGTTTGTACTTGTGTGTTTTACGGAAGTTCGTTTTCAATACCAACGAATATGTAAAGTGGCGAAGCACGCGGCAAGGTTATTTTTAACAATTTGGCCCGTGTGGTCATTTGAGTTCTGCAGACGCGCTCTACGGGTTTCTTCAACAACAGGAGTGGTAATTCATTCATTTTCATTTTATTCGCTTCAAACAATAATGAGTGTGTGGTGATCGTGAAAACCACAAACAGTACAGCTACGAAGATATAAACCAATGCATTAGTACTAAAGCAATGCCGGTGCGTTGATTACATTTTAGGATTCTTAACAAAAATAAAATACGGTCTGTAACGGCAAAGTGCAAATCTTGATTAACCGCAACGGTTACAACACATCAAAACAGAAATAAGAAAACAAGAAATTGGCTTTATTTACCAACCTACATCTGAGGCTTTTATTCTTTTTCTTTAATGTGCATAGATACACATACATGTCAGATTTAATGGTGCCTCGCTCGCACAACAGTAAAGCACGCGTAAAATGGTAACATGCATCGGTTTCAGGAGACTTTAAGGAGCCAACCATGAACAAAACAGGAAAACAGAGCACATGACACAGCATACAAATAAAGTATACACAACATGCACGGGAAAAAACGAACACTATAAAACTGCAGCGGTGTTTAAGCGGTTTACGCCGAATAAGAATTCCAACAACACGTACTTTTAGCAACTTTCTATCTGGAAAAACTTTTCATGTAAGAAATTTATCTTTAATTTAACGCTACAAACGTTGGCCGGCCTTTAAATAAAAAACACGATTGTTTAGGATTGTTTCCTTTTTTTGAATTCTCTTCGTATTCACGCTTCCAAAAAATTTGTAGTAAGTCGTACCTGTACTTCGTATCAGAGATGGACACGGAGCCGGATCCGGAGTGGAGCCGGATTTATTTTTTGGATTCGGAGTCGGATTCGGCTTTGGGTTTTTGAATTAAAGCCGGATTCGGATCCGGATTTTAGCCTGAACCTGAAATCCAAAAATTATATTTCACTATTACTTAGCATGTTAGAGAAACGTAATATTTAGGCTTGGGCATAGGTTCAAATCCGGATCCGGAGCGGATTCGAATTCTAAAATTTGTCCACAAACAGGAGTCCAAGTCTTTGGAACCGGAGCGGATCCGGAGTCAGTTTTTGTGACTCCGCCCATCTCTACTTCGTATACATCGCTGCATTAAACTTGTTAAATACGAATACGAAACAAACAAAAAAAAATCGACATCGAATGGAGAATGAACATTCAGTAATTTACAGATTGTAAATTAATTCTGCTAATGTGGGTGGATAGTACTCGTATTGTTTTCATTTTTTTCTTATTTTTTATGCGTGTTGTATTATATTTTCATGTGTAACATGCTGGCTCAATTTAGCGTTAGAAATGAAGTTGAAGGAACATGCATGAGGAATTAAGTATACATGCAATTAGCCATGCTATGTTTAATCAATCTTCCCTTTGAGACGTCCGGCTATTCGCCAATTTCGTGCCCAAAAGTACGTGCACGCACACCGCAGCACCCTTACATTACAGAGTGCTATTAGGAGAGAATTCCAGATCAAGAGATTCACTGACAGTAGTTTTTCATAGTCAGTTTATAAATTGGGTGCAACCAGGCAAATTAAAATTGATTTCACGTTCTTGAAGTGCAGTATTGATGGACATGACACATTCCGCCTGAAAAAAAAAAAATGCAAAAAGACACCGATTAGTAAGTTTTAGTACAAAACAAATTTGTTTTTGAACCATGCTGTAACTCAACGCACCCGCAAGGCTGTTTAATTGTTAAACCTGATATAGCACATTATTTGGTTACTGTTTCATCTCAAATCTGGCTGTGTTGAAGACCAAGGCAACAGTACAGTAAGGATGCAGTTTTCGATGGTCAATCACAGTGCACTAAACTTGTCGGGAATTCTTAATTGTGCATTTATTGGGGGGCCTAAACGACTGACAGGTAATTAGCCGGTAAACTGAAAGGTGACAGGTAAACTGAACACCCATGACTCAAAAATTGGTACCGTATTTACAGCTTCCCTACTAGACATTCAACATTGAAGGGATCATGTGAAGCAAGCCGACAAGTTCGCTTGTTGTGTGTTGGGAAAGGCACTAAACGGGATCCCCCGTCCAAGTGTGGTAGGCAGATGGCGGCAACTTCTAAGCGAGCTCGTATAGCGGCCCATCGCTTTCTCGTGATAGGAGGATAAAAATGCAAATGATAAAAATAAATAAAACCAGCTCACAAGGTGTTCATAAATTTGAATTTAATTTTTTCAAAAGTAACAAGTTTGAATTAAAAAATTAAGAAATGATTGGATCCAACTCTGCACCGGCCTCCTTTCTCAAGTCCTATACGCGCACTCCTACACACAGTATGTTTTTTATGACATCAATACGCAGTTTATGACACTATTTAAAAGGAAACGATAGCGACAAATTTCAAAACTGAAATATAGAATCTGAGCGCAAAAATTTTCTTCAACGCGATTCGCAAAGCTAAGTTTCGTTCTTGAATTGATGAAACTTAGGGTCCTTTGAGGCAATTTGGGGCCCCTTTTGGACAGTGTGCCCCCCAATTGGGGGGTTTGGGGTGGCTGCTACTGCTCTGACTACGCCCCAACTAGATTATGAGGCAGAAGAAATCAAGCGATAATAGGCGATTCGAAAGAAAACACGGGATTCTTTCCAAAGTTGCAAAATTATATTTTACGCTTACCTTAGGGATGTTTGGATTTTGATCACCTTTACTAGATATCTCAGGATCTTCCACAGAAATGAACGTTGCGAATTTAATGCACTAGTTTTAACAAATTAAAACAAGTCAATAAACCATGACCTGAATAAAAAATTGCAATGCACTTACGACAAAAGGTTAACTTGTAAAACTGATTACTTATTGAAGGATTAAATCTAATGAAGCAAGTTTTAAATGCTTTATTATTAGATCAGATACTTCAATAAGTTATCGGTCGACCGGTCCGGTCGACTTTTTTTTACGGGAGGTGCATGTTCAGTGTTCAACAAACCTAATGAAAAACTCTAGTTTACACCAACGTTATCACTGCATGTATTAAATACATAGAATTTCATCTAATAAAGAGTATTTAAATGAAAGTAAACAGAAAGCAAACTTTTGTTTTCAGAAAGTGTGATTTGTTAATGCCGTTTTTCATAAAATATTTGAAAAACAAATATCGAAGCGTGTCGTTCGGTTGGTGTTTAGGTGTATTTTAGTTGCAACAAAGGAGAATTTGACTGGTTTTTTGACCGGCTTCACCGGCCGGTCGAAGAATCTCGACCCGACCAGCTGGTCAACCCGACTGGTTTCCATCCTTGCGCTAAGCCGCGGAGATGGGCCTTTCGGCATAATATGGCGACTATAATGAAGATTGGTAAAATTTGAACTAGGGGGGCTTTATGCAATGCAAAAATCTCTTATTTTATACCAAATGTTCTTAAACTTTCTCAGTCACGCCCCCTTTGGCATTAGTTATTTTTGCCCACGCCCCACCACCAGTGCCGTGTAAAGACTATTGCCCCCCCCTCCCAAGAAAAAACTCCAGATGGGGCCCTTGGATATACAAACATATTTAGGTCAGTTTCGAGCTTTTTCGACTCGGTTGCTAACTTTCCTCATTAACTGCATCGTTTCAAGGGACGTATCCAGAAATTTCCTCAAAATCGGCGCCCCAAACTTTCGTACACGCAGTTTTTTTCGGTGCGTGGCAAAGTCAGAGTAAATTTAAAGCAGAATAAAAATTAATGAAAACTCTAGGGGGGTCCGAGGGCATGATACCCCGGAAAACTTTTAAAATTTTATTGTAATTTACGTCATGTAATTGTTATTATTATAGTGCTTTTTCAACAACTTTTCGACGAAATTTTTAAAATTTATTGCCTCTAATTTTGAGTTTAATACAACAATATCGTGGGGCCCCTACAAATCCCCCCGCCCCCGACTGGAAAGACCGAACTTTAGGGATGCCTCAATACGGCACTGCCCACCACGCTACAAAAAACATGCAGAAAACAATTATATAACAATTTATTTGCAATGTCTAAATCGATTTAATGGGAAGGATGCAGCTGTTTTTGGGAAACAAGTTTTGATGTTTTACGAAAAAATGATTTGAAAATACCTTTGTTCAACCATCAAGTCACTGCTTACGCCGACCAGTTTAAGAATCTCTGCTCGTAAGTCTAAACACTCACAATTTAGGACTTGGCTGAGTTTAAGAGCCCTCCTTACAAACAGTTTTTTTGAACTAGGGGGGTCGAACCCCTCACCAAGGCAACCCTGGTGGCATAGCAAAAAAACTAAAAATGAGGGGGCGCATGGCACAACCCTAGCTAATTACCCTCCTGAATGTTGGCTTACTTGTTGTGCCCTTCGTAAGGGGTGACTTCATCTTACAGCAGTAGAATAGTGGTGTTTGTAAGTACTCGCTTTTATGAGACGGTGAAAAGCAGTGTAGCCTATTGAAATTCAGAAGAGGTGGGCTACCTACCGGTAAGAGTGAATTCCCAGCATACCCATGATCAAGCTGTGTTTACTCAGCAAAAGTTCCAACGCTACTTCTAAGATGCACTGCTGTATACGTGATCTCGCGCCACACCCTTTTCCGTCTTCCGTTCTTCAGAGTGCTGCCGATGGACGAGGACGCTTGAACTTATTCCTTACACTGTTACAGAGTAGACCTACTGGTACCGCAGCTGTTTTCTGATAACGATGATAACCTTTCCATTTTCTTTCAACCCTATGGTCTACAAACATTGTACTCTATAACCGATTAATTGATATTTCATGTAGCCGTAAGCCTGCAAGGCTATAATTACTAAAATTATAGTGATTATGCCTAAATCTGTTGTTTTGAAAGCTTATTTTTGCCTCGTAGCTACTGTAGTAGACTAAGAGGGTCCGAACACACATTTTCAAGAATTGTGGCTGTTCCATTCTACCCGATTTCACTCCCCAACCTTGTGCCTGTGAAATTTGATTGTTTTACGAGTGTGACCCAATAAGAAAACCTGCCAGCCAATCAGCGCATTCTGGAAACAGTTTTTTGAGTTGCAATTTAGACTCTACCCCTTTTCAGACTCTGAGTCTGAGAAGTCTCTGTCTTTGCTGTTTGGCCTGTTACATGACGTAAATGACGAGAAGTGGACAAGTGATAAATGGACTTCTATGCTCTACGACACAAATTTTTGTTTGACAGAAACTGAATCTGATGAGATGTGAGGAATTGGGACTGGGACCTAGGCTGAATAGTTTATAGAGTCTAGAGGTTAGAGAAGCTCTAGGCCTAGTTTGGAGCGGCAAGATATTCGTATGTTCCAGTGTTCCCAAGATCGCAAGGCTCAAAGATTAGTTGGTACTGGGTAGGCGACTCTGTGCTGGTACCGTACTGGGTAACTGTATATTGGATAGTCCCTAAGTTCAGAGGCTGCTGTATGACTAATCTAGTCTATGAGCAGATGAGTGCAATCGTTAGTGCGGTCAGTAGATGGATGTTAGTAGTTATGATGTCAATGCATACCGCTAGGCCTACCGGTACCAATGTCAACGGTTGACAGGGTTGATATAAAACATACAGTACTGATATCATACCCTGGTACTGGTACCCCTGTTACCAGTATCTATGTATTGCATTCATTCAGAGATTTGATTATGATTTGTTGTTCCAAGATAGTATATACCAGTAGAGCTTTGTGTATATACAGTGGACTGGTGGACAGCTGGACAGGGTGTAGCAGTGTAGGTTAGGGATCTGGCTTTTGTTGTGGTATATTGACACATTTGTCAGTTTGTACAGATAGACTAGAGATAATACCAGTATAGCTGGATGCATTAGTTTAATCTCAACTCTGTCAATACTTAATCTATTGATCTAGCCATTGAGGGGCTTGTTTGAATTAGTCTAACTCTAAGCGGTGGTTTGGGGTTTAGGTTCGGGTAGGTTTTGAGTTAGAGTGAGGCCCTAACTCTGTAACCCCTATTAATAACTCACTAGCGGTCCTTGTGCTTGTGATACATCCGCCTGTTTTAAGATGCAGCTTAATTCAAACAAGCTCCAAAAAGTTTTCCATTCAGCATTTGCCGTTATGCACAGATGCTATTTTTTTATTTTAATCATTTAGTGTTTAGAGCTCTGGACCAGTTTCCATTATCAAAATGCTGCTGCATTGGAGTGCGTAGGTGTCACTGTCACATTGATATGACATCATCAAAATCTATTACCAGATTACTGGCGTCGTTTGCTGATCGTCGTCTAAATTCATTTCAATGCTGTGGTTTTGAATAGGCTAATCACAATATACCGGTAGATCTCCAGTTACTTCACTGCAATATAAAGAGAAATTATCAAAGCGGAGCGTGTGGAAATTTTCTGATTTCTTCATTTTTATCTTCCTGTCACCATAGCACCAGTAAGCGATGGAGGCGCTATGCACTGTGCATAGGACGAATCGAGACTCACTTTGAGCTCGTTCATTCTTTATCAACAGCAGAGCAAGAAGCATCTATCCAAAGCTTCTGATAACGTCTGTCCCTTGTTTCCTATAGTCATATACTAAAATCCAATCGTGGCTTAGAGATTAGCTTGCCCATTTTAAAATCAGCCAAAAAAAGGCTTTGCTTTTGATTAGCAAAAACGCGTCACTTGCTACAACTTATCCTGAGGTGTGTGCGGCATGCTTGATGTAGCCTATACAACTGTACCTGCAGCAGTAGCTAGCTCCAATTGCCGAGTGGTAAGAGCATCCGCCTCTTGAGCTGTAGACTCGGGTTTAATTCTGAGTCAGGTCAAACCAATGACTTTAAAGTTGGTATTCACAGTTTTCCTGCTTGACTCTCAGCATTAAAGAAACTGTACAGAGAAGATGCCAACAAGTTTACCCAGTATTAGTTGTACCGTTGGGAATGACACTCAACGGGATTCCTTGATCTTGGTGTGGTTGGCAGATGGCCGGCAACTATTAAACAAGCTTGTTATAGTGCTTTGATTGCTTTTTTGTGGTGGGAGGATAAACACGCTAATAAATATCGATACAAAGACGGCCGAGAGTTTTTTTCCAAACTCAAAAGCTTCTTTAGAAGCTCAATGTCTCAAGAGAAAGTTAGCGGTTTCACTCTGCTGTCGACAGATAATGAATGAGCTCAACGTTTAAATTTTAACTTTTTCTGTGCTATTTTCCCTCAGTTATTTTCCAGCGCAAAAGCAACACCGCAAATTTTCAATTAAATTGAGGTTACGTGACTGGCAGGGGTGTCTGAACGGACAGATTTGCTTTTTTGACTGGTAACTGTCAGGTAATATTTTTTGATTATTTTTTTAGTTTAACCTGTATTTTACAACTTTCATCAGAACTTTAATAATTTTTGTCAGAATCAGTCAAAGTATTATATATAATACTCAGTTTTTCATGTGAACAAAACTTGGTAATTTAGTGGTTTAATTGTGCAGCACCGTAATTAGTCTGCTATTTATACGCTTCACCACCAAAGTGCTCTTTTCAGATACTGTTCCTCTTACCCTTTGGACACCCCTGACAATTGGCATCAACAAATTGTGTTTTATTAGTTGTCTCGTGTATGATGATATAAGTGTAGGCTGATGCACGTTCATTTCTTTTGTGTTGAACAATTTATTTGAATCGCATAGCGCAATATGCACATCTTCGTTTTGCTGATATATTGTTTGTAGATACTGCTCTCAAAGCATCCTTGCCTCAAATGTATAACGATTTTAGTATACGACATTTGTTTGATCAAACTTGTTACACAATAAAAGAAAATGTTAAAAAATGGGAGCTCCATATTTGCTCTGGAGTCTCTGCATGATGTTTGCTCTGGAGTCAAAGCCTCGCTTGACGTAGTTACGCTTCTGCAGCAAAAAGTTTGGAACAAGTGATAAATAGAGCAGAAGATCCACAAGAAGGCTAAATAAAATAAGAAGTGGGATTAAATCAAACTCCTAAAAATACTAGCATAGAAATAAAAGTTACAGTTTATTGCCAAGCCAATTAATTTTACTACACACAACGTCAACCACTTTCCGTGCAAGCAGCATCTTTTCTTGTAAAAATATTCATAACTGCACTTGTGTCTAGCAAAACCTGTGCTATTTGTGGCTTTTTCTCACAAAAACATTCAACGATGTAGTGCAGGAAGGCGTGATCGCCCCTTATTCGCCACTACAAGACAAAAGGATGTTTACAATTTAAGTAATTGCATAGTTTTAACCTTGTTTTTTAGAAGAAAAAAAATCATCAATACTAAGGAAATTAAATTTTCATTCCTGTGTAAAATCCATTTTCAATTCAGAGCAATTTGAGAGAAGAACAATTTTGCAGTGAACCACTCGCATACTGGTGCATCAACCCTATGGGCCAATACAAATAAGCGTTTGGTTTCTTTTATTATCCCTTTGTGCTCTCCTGGTTCTACGAAAGTGTGACGAAGTAATAAAATAAACCAAGGAGATAAATGTTATGGGCCCATAAAAATAGCCACTTCCTTTTTAAAATTTTTATGTGTTTTAAAAGATGGAAGTGGCTATTTTTACGGGCCCTGTAACATTTGTCTCTTTGGTTTATTTTATTACTTCGTTACGCTTTTGTGGAACCAGGAGAGTGCGAAGGGATAATAGAAGAAACCAAGCGCTTATTTGTACAGGTCCGTACAAATAGCCACTGCCTTAAAAGATTAAGTAGAAAATAAACAGATTAAAGCTATTTAATATATTGAGATTATATTATATATTTTTATGTAGGAGTTTGTTGGCTAGTTGATTGTCAGTTGGTCAGTTCCAACTAGTGTATGTTTGGTAGATGTTTTTTGAATTCATTGAAAAAATGACTCAATAATAACCTGTGAAAGAATAATTTTTTAAACAAATAGAAGAAGATGATCAAGTTCCACAACATATAACATGTATAAGAGTGTAAGCTTTTCGTCGTTTGGTGCTAGTGACGGAAAAAACGCTGACATTTGGAGAAACAAAATTGAAGTCCCAGTGTTTCCACCAGGTAATTTTTGTGCAAACTGTTTATAAAAATATCAATTCTTCATTATACTTGCATTATTATGCAGAAGCGTGTAATGAGTAGCGGGGTCCATCTCTGCAACTTAGTGCTTAGGTAGCACAAAAATGTCGCAGTAGTGACGAGCTATTGGCGACAGCATCCGATTTAACTTGCCTGAGAATCAAACTCAAAATCTTCACGCTGATAGTGATGTGTTTACTACTATGCGAACTGGCAAGCTGTTTAAGATTGTTTTGTTGTTTTACTTCATTGTATGCTTTTGCTGTTATTGCATGTTTATCTATATGATTTTACATGATGCCATTATTACAATGTTTGTTTTGCTTGAGCTAAGGTGTGACTGTACTTACAGCATTTAATGTTTACTTTCTAGACTGAAGTTAAATGAGTGAACCCACCTCATAAAGCTTCATTGTGGGTGAACTTGGGATTTCTATTTTTAAATTCACATTTTTATTGAATATTGATGCCATTCTTCAACTGAAAAAAGTGTGTTGATTTTAGCTTTGGTTTACATTGATATTGTGAAGTTACGTGGTAAATTGAAATTACAAATGTTTTAATAGTTATGCAATTACTTGACGTACCGGTACTTTGATGTAATTTCAGTTGGTGGACGAAAAGGTGCAATTACCCTCAAATATCGACCTATTATCGCTGCTGTCGTGATATTGTTTACTATATTACTGCTCTATTCCTATATTTCCTCTGGCAAAGCTAATATTAACCATGCTCCATCTGGAAAAATAGCATTAAGTAAGAGACGTTTTGCTTGTGTGTTTTTTTTTTTTGGTGCTGCTGAAAAGTCATGATGATATCAGTTGTTGCTTTGGAATTTTTTTTTCCAAGTGAGATACAGTATCATTGCTATAAAAGATTCCGGACAAGTGGCTTTTTGTTTGTTTTAAAGCACTCTTTGAGGAGTGTATGATTGAATGAAAGGTTGTTCAATAGGTCCAATATTTTTATCAAAAGGTGTCTGATATAATATTTCTGTATAAAGTCTTATTTTGATGTGCAATCAACTTTCCAGTTGCTTTGGTATGAAGTTATGGCTAAGGAGGATAAAAGTTATTAAAGTCATATTTTTTTGGTAGCGCAAAAACTTATGAAACCGATAATCGCGAAAAAAAAAACACGTTGATACGAGGTCTATTTAAGGAGTTATAACGTCATAAACAGTCATATTTTCTTTTTTAGGTCATGAAACATGACCTTTGGTTTTTGTTATGAAATACAAATTATGAAATCCCAGTACCTCCTAGATACAGTTCCTGTAGACTTTAAACTTGATAATTCTACGTTGAGGGGGCAATAAGAATTTTCAAGTTTTCGCGCCGACTTTCGCGAAGCATTTGAAGGGACTTTTTTATTATTAGTTTAGAAAAAAATACGTAGAAGCGATTCTGGAGATGAGTAGACCAGATATTTCTCCAGCAATGTATGCCAAGTAGTTAACATACCAGCCTACATCAGCATCTGTAGAACGGTCATTTTCGATGTTAAAATGCATAATTTTTAAAAATCGAAATTTTACCGATGCACACGTCGCATTATTTTATAAATTGTATTCATCAGTCGAATATCTTGCTTGTTGTAAAGATCCACTTTTAAATTTTTGAATTTTTTTACTGATTTTCAAGTGAATTCTTCGTTTTTTTTGAGTATATATGTAATTTATGTTCTTGTTCAAAATGCATGTTTAGACTTATATATGAGATGTTAATTACGGTAAACAGCATAAAATTTGCTGTTCTAAAAATAAAGTCATATTTTTCGATTATATAGGTCATAAAAAATCGCCCTAGTTATGACTAAGAAAAGCACTAACTGTGATGTGTTAATAAAATACAACTGCAGTAAAAGGTTAAGTTTTCATAATTTCTTTGCAGTACGTGAACATTCCCAACAAAGAAAGCTCATGTCTTATAACCGAACATACCCGTTAAGCAAGCCCATCTCTACATCAACCGGGGCTGTATTTCAAATTGGATTGATCACTGACATGGACACAAACTCAAAATGTAAGCAACGATATTGCGCGATAATGAAAACGCCAATTTCTCATGTCAATTTTTTGATGTGCTGACATTTTTTTATGGACAAGCTTCATGTTCAACTTTTTATATTTTGTTTTGTTGCAATATTTTTTCAGCATTAGTTTTAACCTATTGTTGCGTACTTGAGGAGTGCTTGGTGGTGATATTGGTTATAATGTCAAAACCAGGTGTGTGTAAAGTTTGCTTTTTCTTACAGGTCCAGATAAATTGGAGTGGCAAAGTATATTGCTGTATGGGAATCTCTCTTATAATCAACATACTCACAAAATATCCGTTAGTTGGGGAAACAATGGTATCGATGAAGGCGGAATCAAATTAACAAGCTCATATGCATATAAGTAATGTCTTAAGCAATAGCTGCTGATGTACACTATTTTAATTAATTTTACACAGTATGACAAGATAGGCGTAGGGATGGAACCAGGATTGTGTTAGGGAGCTGGGTTCGAAATTAACGCTAGCCCGGGGCCAGTTGAAATTGTCCTGGGCAAGTTGATTATGTTTCGCACTTGCCCGACGGGCCAGTAGACAAAAGAAACTTTTCCCTTGCAATATCAGTGGTTCAAACCAAGCGATTGAATCAGCTTCACGGCAGCGTGAAAGTTTGATCAAACGCCGCCGCGTACCGGTAAGTCACATGCGTTAGAGTACCGTGGCACGCAAGATTTTGCCCTTTGGCAGAATTTATCTCTTTCGATGTCCACGCTGTGAGAAACGCTTTCAACCAGACGCATACAACGATAAATCAATTTACACCTTTGTACTTTTATGTTACATACTAAACGCGTGATTTTTATTCGGGCAAGTTGACGTTTGCAGTCACTTGCCCGATGGGCAAGCTGCTAAAAAATTTAATTTCGAACACTGGCCGGGCTAAGAAGCTAGTAATGCATGCTTTTCAGTTTTGTGTTTCTAAAAGCATGAAATCTCAAATGTATATGCCTGACGAAAAATTTATGTTGGGTGGAGCCCCCTTAACCCTCTGAATTTGGCAGTTTTGGAACCAGTTTTTTCGTGTATTTGTGAGTTTGCCGGTTCCAAGACTTCTGGATTAAGCTTGCATCTTTTTCACTCGTAAAGAGAATTTGATGAACTAATTACTGCAATTTGTTAGCTACAAAAGTAGGTTAGATGAAGTTAAGTATGTTCATTCACCCGCATTGTTTTCGCAGGGGCCGAGGTATGGAACTGTCTGAATTGGTCGTGTTTAATGCCAATGTTTTTACTGTTGATGACCGAACTGGCATCGTTTACAAAATCATCGACAACCGCGTTGCACCTTGGGCAATTCTTTCCGACGGTAACGGAAAACAGACTAAAGGTAAGTGCTAATTTGCAATTGTTATTAATTAAGTTGAAGACTTTTTGTGTAGTCCATTATATTCTACAGGTTTATCAAGCCATTTGAGATTTACAAAGCATCAGTTCGGTTTTTATGTCTTGTGGTTGGCAGTTTTGTCTGATTAAGATTTAATAAAGAGTGTGCTACTCTTCGTCGTGACCCACGCGGCCTGGCACAACTCGCCTTGAAACACCCAACTCTTGACCAAACCCCAACATTAACTTTAACTGTGAATGTAACTCAAACCCAAAACCCCCGTTTTAATGCCAAGTAGGTACGTCAATCTTGTCTGGTTGATAGCCTTATTATGACCATCATTACTTCCTAATACTCCTGCGAATTCTTCTGCTGAAGAGGGAATCATTGTAGAATAGGAACTTAACGAGTGACAGGGCCGAACACGGACAACTGACCGCCGCAAACTGACCGCGAGTCAACTGACCGCCAGGACAACTGACCGCCATGCAAACTAACCGCCGTGACAACTGACGGCGAAAAACAGCTCCGTGCGCTGTATCGTAGCGAAAATGCGCTTCGTGCGCTGAATAATTTGACAAGGCTCGAAAACTGGCTCACAACGGGGAGTAGGTTCGGTTAGTTAAACTTAGGTTCGGTTAGTCAGAGTTGGGTTCGGTAGGTTAGATTTAGGTTCGGTTGGAATTAGATGTGGTCAGGGTTAGATTCGGTTGGGGTTAGGCTCGGCTACGGTTTGGTTCGGTTAGGCTTAGGTCCAGTTAGGGACGGGTTATGTTCATTCAGGATTTGTTGTAGTTCCACGTGGCATAAGTTCTTGTTAATAAATTAAGCGTTTTTGGCGGTCAGTTGTCGCGGCGGTCAGTTGTCCTGGTGGTCAGTTGGCGGCAGCCAGTTGACTCGCGGTTAGTTTGTGACGGTCAGTTGTCGTGCACCGGGCAGGGCCCATCTTCGCGGCTTAGCGCCCGGGCTACACAGCTCCGAAGGAACGTCGCAGCGATGGCGAGCCGTTGGAGACACTGTGCCGATTTGACCGACCCGGGATTTGAACCCCAGACCTTCCGCACCGATAGCGTGTGCGTTAAACAACTGAACTAACGGCCGATAGAATAGGAACTGGTCTACCTTATTTAACTTCATCAGCTACAGCTGGAGTTATTTGTCTTGTGAAAAATCTTACAAACTGCGAGTGATTTTCTTCTGAAACCGTAGTCTACTCTTTTCATCGTCTCTCAGCGTATGGAATTATTCATTTTTGATTTATTTAGGGTTCAAAGGAGAATGGATGGCTGTAAAAGACGAAAAGTTGTATATTGGCGGATTAGGAAAGGAATGGACCACACCCGACGGAACAGTGCTTCACAGTAATCCGCAGTGGGTTAAAGTTTTGGATAAAGATGTAAGTATTTGCTGGCACATCAAATTTGGCTGAATTGCAAATAATCAGTTTGTGTTTTTGAGGAAGATGTTTGGTGCGCAGAATAAACCTGTAGGTACCTAAAAGGAACAGAAAGCTATTTTTTCCACGATTTTCCATTAATTCCAAAAACCATATTTTCATTGAGGACCCAAATCCGGCCCCTAAAATGCCTCTACACCTCAATTGATTACGAAGCGCTACTTCGATATTTATTGTGGCAATGCTTAGATGCTTTTCTAAGAAAATAGCTTCCTACCTAGCTGTAAGCATTTTGTCTCTCACCAACACAAAGCGGTGTTTCTAATGATTCTTTGGCGAATTATGTGTGCTGTGCGTGCATTCTGCCATGCATTGCTCGCCTACTAATTGTTAATAGATCCTAGTATTGTTTTATGCATTCAAAACGATTTGAATGGCGTAGGTAACTGGTAACGACTGTTCCATATGGTTAGCTAAGCTATTTAGTGCAAACTGTTGTAGTAGTTTATTTCATTTAACGACCAAACTAACATTATCGAAAGCAACGGTCGAAAAATAGGCGACAGCGACAAAACGATGGACGTTAAAACAGGCTTCAGTTACCAAAAAAAAAAACGTTACTCAATGAGATACAAGAATGCTTGGTCACTGCACCTTAAATTTAACTGCTAGTTCTTTTTGTGCAAGCTTTTTGGCGAACTCTATCGTAACCAAAACATCACTGATTAACTTTAGTACTAAATGTAGAGTCGCCACACGTTTGATTAACCAGCATTATGGAAAATGCAAAGGTTTTTCGATTGGCATGTTGCTCGCTCGACGAAGAATAAGCTACAGTTTGGTAGTCGAAGAAATCCTGCGTAATCATTCCACTAACAAGTTATAATTGAAACTGGTTTCTTGCAAGGCTTGCTTATTCTTGACCGTTTGCGTAATTGTTTTTTAGCGTTCTGTTACTGATTTAAATTGGGTGCCACATTACAAAGCAATGCAACAAGCTTCGGGTTATATCTCACCAGGTAAGACTGTTATCTTTATTAGAGCTCAAAGTCACTTGTATAATGTTGCACATAATCAATGTTAAGTGTACGGCTTAGGGCTGCCATTCGTGGTATCTCAAAACTGTCTAAAGTAAACACTTGTACTTCCTATCTTCAGCTTGGCGCCTGATTCACGTTATTAGTAGTTATTAAATTCTACTGAAAATATCTGCTTTTATTTTGTCGTTTTTACGCTGTCATAGTTTTACCTAACATTGGAAAACGCCGCATCAATGTGGCGCGCTCACTTCGCAGTTCCTAGCTGCAATCACTGTTAAATTTGCAATTCTTCACAAACCAAAGGCATTTGCAGCAGTCCAGCTTGGTGTTCAGCATTAGAGGTAGCCTAGAAGTGTTGTCAAAAATACATTGTTATTCGTCTCACCAAATACATGAAATGTTTGTGTCAACGTGCCGAAACTTTCTCTTACCGGCATTTACCCTGTCTACATGTCCAGCTTAAATGGGCCAAAATGCCCCCAGGCTTTTTCATCATCTTAGAAATATTTGATGTCATAATCACTTTTTTGAATTATGACCTCAAAAATTTAACCTTAATGCAGAAGTCCCGTGGTTATTTGGCCCAATTAAATTGGACATGTGGACTCTAGACAAAGTAAATGTTTACAAAACAGTAATATTTCTAGGTTACATTATCCACGAGAGTGCTGTATGGAGTGACATCCACAAATCTTGGTTTTTCCTTCCTCGCCGCGCTAGCCATCTCAAATATGATGAAACACTTGACGAGCAGAGAGCAACTAACATATTTTTCAAATGCTCGGAAGATTTTTCAGATATTAATGTGAAACATATAGGTAATGCACCGCATGGTTATTTTTGATACGCATTAATATCGTCAAAAACAGCTCTTATGGAGTAATTAACTGGAAATAAGAATTGCTAGTTTTGTTGCTTTTTTCTCCACACCGAGCATTGCGTCTGTTGGTCCAATCACAGGTCTAAAGTTCTCAACCTATTACGGATCTCAGCTAAATGCCGAATAACTAAACCTAAAAATGGGTTCTGATTTTAAGCGTGAAGGCAAAAATTAACTTTTGAGCGTTGGTTTAAAAGAGGTGCTTTGTGTTTGAACTACACCTTCGAAAGGGATATCTCATTTAGAAGGTAAACCCAAAGAGGAGCAAAGCTGTTCTCTAATGAATCCGAAAATGGATACTACGTGTTTGGAAGATAGACGTATGCAAGATATATGTTCCTGCGCTTAAATGCCGCCTTAAGTACTACCAAATGGGTTAAATTACTGCATGAGGTTGTAATAGTATGTTGGTCAACTGGCAATTGAATTTTTGCATGTGATTGTAAATAGCTTAGCTTTAAAATGTTCGGTCACAGCTTACAATTCCAAGGCCATTGATGCAGTGCAGCCTGCGATTGTCCTATTTTTACACTTGAATACCAAGTTTTGAGTTTGGCAAGTCTGGATATATTGTGTTGCAATCGATAGCATTCTCGCAAAGTTTGTTCTTTGGGTTATATCTGCTTAATTGTAACATTTCTTATCAGCCTAAGTTCCCTTTTTAATTGCTAGTTTTGAGTGGTAGTTAAAGAACTTACGCTTAAGGCTTAAAAAAACTTCGAAAATAGCTGCTGGGATTTTTTGTTGTAATCGCATATTACTTCCGGTTTTGCGCTTTTTTGTGATGTCATAAACGTTTCCGTTCGTACGTAGTTCAGTCTCATAAACAAGTGCAGTTTCATTTTAAGTTAATAGTGGCTTCTGCCATCATTAAAATTCCTCCCGAACCATCTAACTTACCTAAGTAAATACGCCATCATTTGTACAGTGCGTAAGTGACTTGGTTCGCGACAAAACAATGCTTTGACACGTAGGTTGAAACAATTCTCTACGTAAAATTCTATCTCTCAACATTTAAAAGTTGTTCATAAAAGCTGTAAAGCAGGAGTTCTTAAACTTGTTGGTTTCGTTTACCCCATGCCTAAAGAAAAAGTATAATTTACCCCCAAACTACCACTACTGCTTTTTCAACACTGAAAATTAAAGTTTTCTTTGGTCTTTAATTCAGAAAATTTACCTCCATAGGGTAAATTTATCTCCGGTTAAGAACCCCTGCTGTAAAGCATGAATGGCGAACCTACGGCCTGCTTGATTGTTTAGTGTAGAGCTTCGTAAAGTGTACAACGTAGTACCGAAAGCGCTAACCTTTCGCTAAAACTGCCATGCATTTAACTGTTTGCTGCGGTGTATTTGTTACATGAAAACCGCCCAAAAGTCCCTAATTGTTTGATGATGTTTCAACGTCAATGTGGATATTTTTGAGCAAAATTTGGAGTTAATCTGGCCCGTAGTACGTTGCCGTTTCCTCACATCTGCTCTAGCCAACTTAAGATGAACTTGAAAAGTAGGTCAAGTTGTTGCGTCAGAGTGCTGAAGATAACAATCAATCATGTCGAAAGGTTTGTGATTGAAAAGGAAACTTTTGTGCTTGCACTGGCACAAAATGTATATTTAGAAGCATCGGTGCATCCAGAAATAAAAAAGAGGGAGGCAATTTTTTCCCATTAAACTACTGGGACCCAGGTTTCCTTCTGGCCTATCACTTTATATTGAAGAATAAGTGGTTTGATTCCATTGCTGCACTATAAGTAATTCAAAAGTTTTTTATGCCTCTGCAACAATGGAACTGTTAATGCTCAAGTGTTAAGCTCTACTTTTTTTACTAACTGCGCTTTGGTTTCTCCGGAAGTAGTCAAAAATCGCCCGCTTTTTTTCTCGCCGCTTTTTTGCATGTGTGCGACTGCGCTGATACCACTTACTGCCCCACTCTGCGTTTATCGCAATTGCAGGTATGTTTGATGTAAACATGGCTTTCATTGCTGACGTTAACATACTCTGGTAATGCTCTCAGACTGCAGCTATCAATCGCACCCCGTGAAACGGGTTTTCGCTTAATTTTGAAGTCTTGAGTTAAGATCTAGACTGAAGCAGTTAGTGTAGCTGATGATCGCTTGCTTCATCTATGCATTAAACTTTTTTAAGAACAAGCAATCTCAAGGCTCATAGGGAAAATATATCATCCTCAGTTACTTATTTCTTGGTCAAATAGAATTTTGGAATAAGGCCCTGAGGACGAGTGGTAGGCCTAATTGAGCTTTGTTTTGTCAAGCAACAAAAATATAATTGTTTTGAGAAAAAGTGTCTATTGCATACCGCTTTCTTATCCTTTTGTTTTCGGTTGAAAAAAGTTTTTGTTCATTGCTGGCTGATTATTACTGCGCTAATCGATCATTTTGATAGTGATAGCGATAGATCATTTTTTGTTGCGTTTGTTTGTGTGAAGTGTTTAGGGCAGTCAGTTCAACGCAGTGGCAACACAATAATGGCAGGTTGTCGACACAGCGGCATTATTCTCATTGCAACTCATGTTTATTTACGAAAATTTGATTCAGTTGACCATTCAACAAACTATTCCCTCTCCCGCTGCTTTTCTGGCGATTTAGTCAATAGTTATGCTCAAGTTAAATAGTTTTTTGAACGGGGATTCCATTGTTTAATAATTTTTTTAAATGTATACTTTGAAAAAGAGGGGGTTGGCCCCCCTAATCCCTCCCTGGCTGCGCCGATGTTTAGAAGCATAGAAGTGCTTTGTGTTGTTAGAAAGGCAGTTAAAAACAATGATAACTGTAATAAGTCTGTACCTACGCAATTACCGGTATTGGAACTGGTTAACTTTCTAAAAACGCAAGAAGCGTCGGAGTTAGATTCCTAAAAATACACTTAAAGGTTTTAGATGGATTAAAAGCCTTGCTATCTTTGCTGTAACAGTTATGATAAAACGGTTGGGTAAATATCACATCGTCTTGCTATATATCCTTTGTAAATAACAGACCACTGATATCAGCGTTTATATTTAGCTTTTTTCTGACGCAGTAGCTTGGAAACTTGTTACGTTTTTCGTGTGATTTGTTATATCTTTTGTGTTTACTGTGAAAAATTGCGGTTGCTATATTTTGTATGCTACATACCAGCATTCTAGGTCAGTTTTGACTAATTTGTTACGCTGCAACAGTGTCTTGTATCACTTCATAGTTCGATGATTCATAATCGCAGTTTGAAAAGGCTATTGGTGCTTAAACTCGTAAATGCTCTGTCTTACCAAACCTGCTTATCTTACTTGCGGTAGAAGGACTGTATTTGCCAAAGACGATGCCGGTTGCATGAGCATAAAATGAATCTTGTAGTAGACATTTCGGCGAGATTGTTGGTAATGTTATCATCAGCAACCTTTTTTGTTTTTGGTGTGGTTGAAGCGCTTTGCGGTTTAGACTGCTATTCATTCGGCCTCTTACAAGTTTTTGTCTAGCTATTTAAAAGATGTTAAACTGGTTTTTCTCGTTGGTTTCAAGATTTGAATGTTTTGCTTGATTAACGCGACCGTGTTATAGCTTAACCGGTATTTGGTATGATTTTTTGCGAATAATAGCTTAACTGCATTGTTTGTGTTGCAATCACATAACTTGGGTTCCATTCCCGGGTGGTTTAAATCTTGATTAGCACCGTTAGTGACTCACCATTGCTGCAACAGATATTTCAGTTTCTTGCTTTATTTTCTTGGTGCTAAATAGCTGATGCAAGCAACGCTCTCTTTGAACATGGGTGAACGTATATGGAAAATGTAAGGGGTAACAGATATTAAGTAACTGCAATTGTTTTTGAAGCATGAAACTGAAAAGTTTACGACAGTGGTTCTCAACATTTTACGGTTTGTAGCCCTCTTCTAGACACTCGCAACAGCTGTAGCGTAGCCCTCTGCTCAGCAATATTGTGTCTGTATTTCATTCATAGTAGCTACACCCGTCCGCTGGTCTTAAGTGATTACTGATTAATTACCATTATTAAATCATGCGTTTGCGGACTCCTTGAGAACCTATGGCGTACGGTAATGCGGAATACTGTGATATGAACTGTAACAAGTTTATTTTGTTCTCGCGTAAAAATCAAACGCGACCAACACGTGAAGCAGGGAGGCTGCATACAGACCTTTCTGTTATCAAGTCGAGCAGTCACCCAAAAAGCAACACAGTAGTATATTCATGTTGTTTTAGGGAAGAAGCTTAAATTTTATGGAAGAAAAGAAAGATTGTGATTGTTATTTATGAGTTCCACAGATCAGTATTCTTCAAACTGAAGGTCGCAAGATGTTTTTCCCCGGCTTGACGTGATAAAATTGAACGTTACACGCAGGTCGGATTTAGGCAATGAGAGGCCCTAGGCTATTTCTATTTTTTCCACTAGAAATCGCCGAAGACCAAAAAAAGGTCTTCACGTCCGCAGATGTGTTTTCACTAAAAATAAATAACTGAGGTTATTTTCAAATTATATCGAACGGAAAATTCAACAGTAATTGAGGGAGACTGCGAAGTGAGCTTGCGCTCTTCGAGTCAACAGCCACCCGTTACGTCAAATGCGATCGGCTCCGGCCGCAAATCGAACCCGTCACGTAGGATCTGTCACCTGCGCGCGGTACCGCTAGGCCATGTCGCTGAAAAGATCGGTGAAGACCGAAAAAAAAAGTCATCGTTGTTCGTGATGAGGCCCCTCATTTTCTCCGAGGCTCTGTAGGCTTCAGCCTGCTTAGCCTATACGTAAATCCGACCCTGGTTACACGCCTCCTGAAGACTTTTGTTTTTAGACTTACAAACGCTTCTCTAAGCCTTTTTTTCGAAGAAACCCTTGTGTTAGGCCCTCGGGGTTACGAAAACTTTGGCCGTGCGATGTGGGTCATGATTAAAAAAGACTTGAAGAACAATGAAACAGATAATTAAGTTTTTGTTGACACGACACTTCTTAGTATAGCGTTTTGCTTTAATATAGATTGAGTGAGTAGGAGTTTCTTATACTTAAGTTCAAGCCGCAAGGCATATTTGTTTGCTTGATGAACTTTGGCTTGTTTGTTAAATGTCACTCGGCTTATGAATATAGCGTCTGGGTTATGCGATATTAAATGATATAAATAGATGGCTATGGTGTTACGCACGAGTTGATACACGTCATCACAAGAAAAAAGTGAATATTGATAAGTAGTAGAAATGTAATCGTATCGAGACTTCAATTGACAAAAAGTTTATGAAGGAATGAAATGAAATTGACTAGTCTTAATGCAACTGACAGTCATTATTGTTCTGCGTTACTTGCAATGCTGATGATGACAGTTGCATTTATGTTGTCGAAACGTCCAGTTTTGAGAATTGCTGTGTCTTTAGTTTTACTCCTTATGCTTTATTATCAGTTTTTTAAGATGTTAAGTCCTGATATGACTTTATAATTGATAGAAATTTGGGTAACTCCTAAAAGAGAATTGAAAATCGAGTCCATATCGGAAACCTAACGTTTTTATTAATAGATGATCTACTACTGTAATGCAAATGTGTTTTATCTTTACTGTGGTGTATCATTATAATTGCAAGATTTTGATATAATGCGTTTAAGTCATGACTAGGCGACTCTGGTAAAAATCACTACTTTTTAGGCAACTACAGTAAAACTACCAGTTCTGATTTGACAAGCTTTTTAGTTATTTTGCTATGGATATAAGAAAATTTTACCTTGAATGGTCTTTGTACGTAGTTGTTAATTACTTAACACTTAAAGAATCCTATGCTTATCTTAGCTGTAAGTGAAAGTTATGCTTTAACATTGATATTGTCGTTTTCACCATTAATGTGTCGCTTTGGTATTAATGCACTATGTCATTCGTACGATGTTAATACAAATGCATTTGTAGCAGCTGTAGATAAGCTGTTAGGTTTGCCGTGCACTCAAAACCGGAAATACGGAAACGATTGTGAAAATACCACAGAGCAGCATATGCTGGTCGTCAATGTTGTTTCTGCTTTCTGTGTTGACTTAACGCGATTTCTCCTTGCATAAAGCCATAAGCGCCAAACCTACTTATTTTATGATGACGACTAAGATGTTCTTTTTGTAATATTTTTTTAAGCTGATTGCTCTTCTGAATTGAAAATTAACTAAACTCTCCAGCTGTTTATTCAATCAGGGAAAGAAATGGAAAACTCAACTATTTATAAAAACGTTTAATAGAGCAAAGCTTAAGGTTCAACTATCTGTGAATGTTTTAGTCAAAGAATAAATGAAAAACGCCAAGAATTGTACTCAAATTACTTTTAATTGGAAGACTTCAAACCCATTTTTTTAAAGAATCGAATCTCAAACTAAGGCCGTCAGGCAGAATCGGCCTCTATATTTTCTCGTATAGTTATAACAAACTAAAAGAACTTAAAATCTTGCATTGTAATTACTACCATTTTTGCCAGGGGCTTTGTAACTTTTAAGGTTACGTGGTTATATATATACCATGTAACATCGCACATGTACTATTTTTTGCAAAAAGTCAGATTCAAATTTTTTCATTTTCTTTGAGCAACGTGGCCTGCCGTCATTGTTTTACTGATTTATTGTAGTGGTTTCGGTTCACGGCTGAAGCCGATCGCTTCTGACATGCATAGCGGTAGCTGCTGGACGCAAAGAGCACAAGCTCTCTTCACGTTTTTATCAAATTCTGTTAAGAATTTTCGGTATAGTGCTTTTTTACTCGCGGTACAACGTCAAAGCGTGTAACGAATGGCGGGGCTTATGTTGAGGATTTAGCGCTTTGGCAGCGCAGTTCTGAGGAACGTGTAGGCGACGCTATGTCCGGTATGACCAGTCCAGAATTCAAACCCAGACCTCCGCACCGATAGCAGTGCCACAATTGCTGCGTTGACCGGCCAGTTGTTTGACATGTTTAGGGTTTCCCTTTTTCCCGAATTTTCAACTTCCCGGGAAACGAAAAACTTTCCAGGATCCCGAAGATCCTTTAGATTTCCGGGAAATTTTCCCTGTAATTTTTCTCTATCTTGATCATTTTGACATTTTTTCTGATTTTCAGCATTTTAGGTCTCATTTTTAGCATTTTGTTATGTTGTTTTGACAAACTTAGTTTGAGTTTTTCAATTTTTCGTCAAATTGAGGAAAAAAATTTTGATCTCACAAGCATTTCGTCTTATAAATTTTGCGAATTTCGAAAAACAATTTTCAGTAAGCAAAAAAAAATTTAAATTTGCACTAACGCATTTTTTATGTCGGAATGGTGAATATCGGCATTCCTGAAATCCTTACTAATGCAAAAAAATTTCCCGGGAAACGGGAAATTTCAAAACCCCAAATTTCCCGGGAAATTTTCCGTCTCGACTTCCCGGGAGGAAACAATAGACACGTTTAAAAAACTTGTGTATGGGACTTGGTCATAATTTTATTCTATGTTTTTGTTTCAGGACATATTGATTACCCAGCTCGTGGTTTTTCATCTTTCAAATTCCTTCCTGGGTCTCATGACCAGATTATCGTTGCCTTGAAGACAGAAGAGGTCCAGGGCGAAACAAAATCGTATATAACCGCCTTTACAATAGATGGCGATATATTAATGACTGATACTCTAGTATCGCGTAAATATAAATATGAAGGAGTTGAGTTTTTGTGACAACTTACTATCTGTGTTTTTTCGACTTATTTTATAGTAGAAATTTATTTGCTTGCTTGTTTTTTTGCTTGAGTAGTCGCTTGGTTTTCATAGTTACGACCGCTATCAGTACATAACGTTTTGCCCATTTTATCGTTTTTTTTTTTTGCTCGTCCAAAGCATGATTATTCAATTATTCAAAATAGTCTAGTTGCATCAACGAAAGCTTGGAAAAAAATTTCAGCGACCCAAATGTCTAATTTTCATGCTGTTTTCTCGAAACGAAAATAACTTAAAATAAAAGATTTTGAATGGTTCTTTTGAATTGGAAAAGCTCCGGTTATTGATTCTATTTCAATTTGCAGCATTTATGTTTGAAACTAGGAGCATATTTCAAAATATTTTAATAGATCTAACTCTTTGACATTGCATGGCAAATCTAGAACTTAGACTGTGCAAATCATTGCATGAAGTACATGAAATGATCACAGAGCATTGGTCTTGATATGTTCACTTTTCCAGCAGAAAGCAAAAACTACCACTACATGCTTTACAATTATATGTTTAATCAGAAAAGAAGCTGCTCAACGGCTCTAAATCCTTAATGCGAGAAGGCTTAAAAACTAAAAGGTATTGAGCACCAAGTTATGCCATTGTTATTGTATTTTAAATTAGAATAACTTGTGACAAGAATGTTCCTTATTTCCGAACGCACGAAAACGTTAAAATTATTTGATAAAATATCGAGTATTAATCAAATGTTAAATTCAATATGATTCTTAATCTTCCAAGTAGTATATCCATTGATGTAGGCTATTCTTTGGTTATGGTTACGGTCCATTGTTTTTTGTATATGCTGTAGCTTGCGTGTGTGGTTAAGTAATCAATCTGCGTTACATTCACTGATATTTGGGTTTTCTTTTTTCATTATTTTTGTCTTGCAAATACTTTTTCAATAAATTAATTATAGTTTAATTAGACAATGTATTAATAAACTTTACCTTCCACTGGCCTCCACAAGAGCATTTTTTCTAGCGTTCGCCACATTTTTTTTTCTTCATTAATTTTTACTCGCTAAATTACAAGTGCTCAAACGAAAGTAAAGAAAAGGTTTTGCTGTTTCTGAGTTATGCCAATAACCATTTTCAGTTCTTTTTCTCTTCTTTGTTCATATTTGAGCCTCTGGGGAGTTTTTCCTTACTGCCTGGAAGGGTTTTATAATGCAATGTCTTCTGGATAGTTCGAGTGAGATTTGTTTATGAATATCAGAGGTAATGGAAGCGTTATGAAACAGAACCTTTACACACTGAGCGTTTCTTCGCTCTAACGAGAATGCTAGTGTGGGCAATGTGGAAATTTGGTATTCACAGCGTTTATTTTAAAAGGTTATCCGGGCTACGTTAGTATTTTTGCGTGGGATTCAATGCCTTGAAAATTCGCTTGTTGAGTTAAACGCAGTTTCGACCTGTTATGCTAATGTCTGCAGTTCAATTCATAATTTCGTTTTTACAGTTTGAATGCTTATTTAATATGATACTTGAACGTAACACAGAACTCCCTATTGCTTTAAAATTCCAGAGCTTGTCAAAAATTCACGCAATGCTCTTCATGTTGTGAAACAACTGTTAAAATCTTGTTGTAATAGGCCTACAATTTGTATGCGGGTATGTGGAAAATTCTGTGCTGCACGCCGATAAAATTTCTTGATCTGTGAATGTGGTGCGTAGTTTTATCTTATTTCATTAATATCTAGTATGGTTGTAAGTGTTCCCCATACTAAGGGGGCATTCGCACGCCAAAGCCCCCCAATCTGGCCCCCTTGACCCTTAGATACAAACCTGCACAAACTTGTGCTGTAATAATTGTCGAATTCCGAATGTTAATGGTCTCTTAATTTGCTTTCTTAGGCAGTTTTGTCATTGAAAAGTTACCGCGACCATTGAGATTCAGTAGAGTCGTTTTGACCTAATAATTTCGTAACGCTGGGTATCATTAATTTGCCCTTACAGATGTTCTAATTAAACAATGAATTTTTACTTGTTTATGGTGTACTTCGCTTACTTTTTCATTTTCGAATGATGAATTGATTGTATCACAACATTGTTCTTAGATTTCATAAATTTAAAAACTTGGGAATATTGTATAGCTGAGTTTGATGAATGTCTTTGCAGGATTTGACATTGCATGTCAAATCTAGAGCACTTTGCAGGATTTGACATTGCATGGCAAATGTACAATACTGTTTTGAATAATAGTCCGTGTACAAAGTAGATCAGAGGTTAAATCAGAGTTCTTCAAACTGGGTGTCTCTGGAGGGTTCAATGGGGTTCGCAAAATGGTTTTGCTGACTTGCTAAGAAAAGTTAGTCCAGGGTTAGCCTTTTTTTAGTACGCCTCCAAGTGCCTTTTTTGGTGGCCCCTTGTTTTGGTCTGGGGATCGCGAAAAAAGTGTGCGTAGTGAAAAAAGTTTGAAGAACACTGGGGTGATTTTAAAGCTGTTGATCGGTATTACAGTATTCAGAACAATAGTTTTAATCGTTTCAGAAAAAAACGAGTTTTTTTGACGAAATTATTAATGGTTTCACAAGTATTGTGTATTTTGCGTACCGTAGTTGTAGCAATAAGATCTACGTTATTTTTCCTGTGATGAAAGTTATAACAATGGCGAGTATCGGTTTAAGTTTAGGCATCGCAACAGTTCACTGTTATCGCACGAAACCCATTTGACTGGTATCGTACGAATGGTACGCTATGAGTTGGCTGGATATCGTTATATCTACCCAATTATTGTATTCTCGAATTCAATCTCTAAAAATTTTATTGGGTTTCCTCGTTAAGTATTACTTCCCATGGAAATATAACGTTTTTGAATGTATTGGTAAAATTTTGTCCAAAGTCAATTAGTTACACTTCTCATTTTACCAAGAATTTTTTGTTTATTGCTTTTGCAATAGGCTATTCCACCGTTCTGCATTTGGTTGCTGAAAAAGATAATGTATTAATTGTAGTATTTATTTAGTTCTGGTAATCTTTGTCTGAGTACTTGGTAATAGTGACGCGTATTTGTATAAATACAATGCATAGATTAAAAGTTGTTAATTTTATCCTTTTGCTGCAAGAAAGTTTGGGCAGTGTCGAGTAGCATAGCTAATAGGCAGGGCGTTGTACCACGCCCTCTCCCCCCCCTTCACTTCGACTTTTAGTACAAAAAGAACCAATGTTGCCACGTGACTAAAATATAGTCCTAGCGGACTCTTTGGTGGCTTTTAACTTATGCCCCGTTCCCCCCCTTTCAGAATTTTATCTACGCCACTAGCGGTATCAAAGCCTAGTCCTACCTGCTCAAGAACGAAGGAAGTTATCGCTGACGCTTTGAAGAAATTTCATCAAAGCATCCAGGGGATACTAAGATAGCTTAAGCTCCTCTAGATGTGTGTTACACATAGTAATACTTAATTACTTCCGATAATTCTCAGCGCACAAAACTGCAAGATGATAATTATATTTGATTTTCACTCCTCCCTGAAAATTTCTGGATCCTACGCTGAATTTAACCTCATTTTTTTGTACATGGTGCATTGCCCTTAATACCGCGCCCCAGGAAGAAAAACTGTGAAGATTGTTTTAAAAACTTGATATAACCGGACTGGATTTTGAATCCCAACATCTAGCCAACAAAACCGACGCTTATACGAAATCCAGTAGCTGCTTAATCTGAAGTACCCGACGATTTATTTCGCTCGAAGCCGATTGGAGGGAATCAATGACTAACGAAGTGCACGTACCGTATGTTCACGATATCGCTTACGCTTGCAACTATTTTGTAGCTTACGTCACCACCAAATGTTCCAAAAATCGCATCGCATTTTGCATGAACTCGCCTCCAGGCTTTTTATAAGATCTGATTGATTGATTTATTCATTTTTATCCTCCTATCACGAGAAAGCGGCGGAGGCGCTATGCGTAGATCGAATCCAGACTCGCTTTGGAGTTGCCTTTGTTTCCAAGTTTTCCGGTTAAATTTTCTTCTGACTTTTTAATTTGCTGTTTGCCAGATTCCACCAATCAGAATAATCATAGCAAAGCATCTTTTGCAATAGGGTCGGGTGAAAAAAATTTTTTTGGAAATCGAAAGAAGTGTAGTTCGTAAATCCCGGAAAATGGTCTAAAACTAGTTGAAAATTTATTTTTGGGGGGCTGCCCCCATTTTCCAGCCGGCCACCCCCCAAAATGTAATCGCGATTGATGACGCAGAGGGTAATTTATATATCTCGGTAACCACTGATTGGAGAGTAATGGCATATGGCTCAAAATCTGCGGAAATACCATGTTCCTATCTGAGCTAAGAAGAAAATTTTCCCTATTTTCAACACAAAAAAGTTGTAGGGTAGAGTGGGGCAAGATGCCCAATCTAAGCAATTTGTGCAAATATTTCAAAAACCTTTGAACGTTAAAAACTACAATTTGGGTGGTGTTTACCTCTAGCATATGTCTATCAATAGCATTCGTCACTTGTACAAAATATCTTGAAGAATTGAGAAACCACGCCAAAAAAGAAGTGATTAAAAACGGGCGTTTTACCTCACCCTATGAGGCAAAACGCCCATTAGCCGGGGCATAACGCCCATAGTGGGCGTTTTACCCCATTTTGACAAAGTAACATTAGAACTTTTTTTACTTAATAGGTTTACACTTAATTCGGGCATTGAAACGGCTTATTAAGTAGTATGTACAAATGTTAATGCTGAGAGGTGTCAAACGATGAGGCCTTTTCAATGAAATTTTGTAATCGAATTGACAAAACTGTTTAGTTAAAGACTGCTGTTACTGACGATCTATAATTGATATCACGCGTAAGATTTTTTTGAGTTTCATAGCTCAATTTTCTTTATTTATAGTAACCGAAAGTGAGAATTAAATTTACTAACAATGGTAAGTGAACACAACGAACAAACACAAAAAAATTGGTGCAGCTTTGTCTGATAATAAACAGTTCAATGGATTCACTCCTCGTTGATGAATCTTCACATGGGCCTAGGCATACGTTTTTGATGCCTGTTTCATCCATGTTCCAGATTTGTGATGGCCTAAACTCGCATGTTTGGTTGGACTCTAGCAATTCTCTGTAAATAGAAAAAAAATGCTCCAACACTTGAGGCATTAAATCCCAAAGCCCTAGAAATGCTGGTCCCTTGAGGCAGTCTAACAGTTAGCTGAGGATGTCGGCGCATAAATCCGTGAAACCAATCTTTGCCAGCCGTCTTTTTTTCTTTATTGGAAGGATGAGTTACTTCCATCTTCTCAGCTATTTCATAACCCAGACGTCTGATGTCAAGGCTAGATAAACCAAATAAAGATTTTTCCATTAGTTGAATATGCTGCACTAATTCGCTTTCGACAGCTTCAGGAAGAACTACTTTCTGCTTGCCGAGTAAGGAGGTTCCTGGTTTTGAAACTTTATTTTCCTTATGTCTCCGAATAGTGCAGCGTGGCACCCCAAATTCTTTCGAAGCTCTTGAAAGAGGCATTCCGCTTTGCACTGCATTAAGCGCAGAACGGAGCCGCTCATTCCCATAATCGCCTCGAGTAGTTTTTCGCGGATAATTTCGGACCATTTCAATAATATTACAATAGCTTGCGTAAATTTATTTTTCTGTAATACAGTACGGTACTAAAAATTATTATAAAGTGAGGCAAAACGCCCACCTGGGCGTTTTACCCCAATGTGTTGGTGGGCGTTTTGCCTCATGCATCAAATACAGCTTCGTTCAGTCGCCTGTGCTTTCTCTAACATGTTCTGAATTTGCTTTGTACCTCAAAGTAAAATAGACGAAACAACCTAACCAGGCATTCGGGTTTGGTTCTTCCACTAGCTCTCTTATGGAATGTGTCACAGTTGAAAAAACTGGAAAAATAACAAGAAACTGTCAGTTTTTAAAAATTGTTTCACAAAACCTGTCACCTTCGCTCTAACTAACAGCCATTTTGAGACATTTATTCATTTGAAAATGGCGAATATCTAGAATTACTTCTGTGATATCAGTCATCGTAACAATGAAGAAAACGGCTATGGGCGTTTTACCCCACATGGGCATCTTGCCCCACTCTACCCTATACAGCCGAAAAACAAAAATTACGACCATTTTCGGTAATTTTTTTGAAAAATTCACCGGCGAGTGATTGTGGAAGAAGCACAGTCGTTTAACTGTAAAACTAATTCTCATGTAACTAACTCTATTTGTGATTTGATGCATCAATAAATGAACGGATGGTGACTACCACTTTTGCTGAAATAGGATGAGTGGTAACAATTGCCTCAAATCAGCAAGGACATATAGCCTACCAGTCCCACCAGAGAAAGTCACTGAAATAGGCGTCCAGCAAATTTAGTTATTTTAGTATATTGATTTTAATTTGATGCGAGATTGTTTTTCAATTAAACACGAAAAAATTGTAACGTAATAATGGCTGGGTGGTGTCAAGACTAACTTCACAACAAAATAATACAATAGTCAATACAACACGAGATGAAATACAAGGCTGTTTTTAGTGGTTTCGGTTCACGGCTGAAGCCAATCGCTTCTGACTTATATAGCGGTAGCTGCTGGACGCAAAGAGCACAAGCTCACCTCTCGTTTTTATCAAATTCTGTTAAGAATTTTCGGTATAGTGCTTTTTTACTCGCGGTACAACGTCAAAGCGTGTAACGAATGGCGGGGCCCATGTTGAGGATTAGCGCTTTGGCAGCGCAGTTCTGAGGAACGTGTAGGCGACGCTATGTCCGGTATGACCAGTCCAGAATTCAAACCCAGACCTCCGCACCGATAGCAGTGCCGTTACCGCTGCGTTGACCGGCCAGTTGTTTGACACGTTTAGGAGAAACAAAGAGTCAATTTTGGTCAATGATATGTTCACGAAAAATAAATACTGGGGATAAAAAACGCATATTCACAGGAATCTGATCAGAGATGTAACTGGAGGGGGAGGGGGCAGGAGAGACAAAGAGTCAATTTTCTTTTGCTATTTCTTTTGATCTGATTATTTAACGAGCCAAAATATATTAAGCTCAAGGCAAATTCTCGCATCATAAAGAGTGATGAGAGTGCTTTCACCCAAATCAAAGTGACTATCATTGGATACTTTAAATCTTGAGTAAGTACACAAAGCAAAATCAATTTGGCTTCCTTGAAATTTTCACCTGGCTACGCCACTGATTTGCTATAAATCAGTTTAAAAAATAATTATTATTTATCACCCTTATTTTCGCTAGGCCTACTGTATGTTATGCCATACTGTCTTCACCATTTTTGGTATAAAATAAACAACCATTTTTCAATAACTATTTTACTAGTAAGTTACTGAATTTGTACAAAAATCTCGAGCTAAACATTGAATTTCGTATTTTTGTATATCATTTTTAGTCTTACCACCGCAAAGACTGATTAGTGATTACTGATCTTTTTCACATTAATTGTCTCATCGAACAGACAATATTTTCGCTTTTTTTCCCAGAACGGGTCCTAGTGTTAATGAAATAAAACGATCTAAGATACTCGAATCAAAGAAGTGAGAAGTCAAACCAGCGGGGCGTATTACTGAAACGTTGGATTTCTGATGGCGAGGTGCAGCTGTGCTTGTGAAGCAGCAACTGCCAATCAGGATTGGTGTCCGGCGATGAAAACGATCAAAATGATGTTAATGAATTAATGGAACATCGCTTGCGATCTCACGCTATCACTTGGCTTTACGTTTTCATATATTTAATAGTATTAATTTCAAGCAGAGCGAGTCTAGATTTAAGTTGCGATTTTATTATTAGATTGCTGCATAATACACTGTCTTCAAAATCAAAAAGTTTTTTGCAGCAGAAAAAAAACAGAAAAAAAAACACCTGTTTTTTTCGCTGTTGACAGAAAATAAACAGGGGCGCTTGCGCTGCCGCTGCTGAAAAACCAGCGGCGTTGTTCAACAGCACCGCTGTGTCTACCTCTGCTTGGCACCACCCAGCCTTTATAATATGTTACAATTTTTTCGTGTTTAATTTAAAAATAATCTCGCATCAAATTAAAATCAATTTACTAAAATCACTAAACTTGTTGGAGGCCTTTTTCAGTGATTTTCTCTTGGTGCATATGTCCTTGCTGATTTGAGGCAATTGTTACCACTCATCCTATTTCAGCGAGAATGGAAGTCATTATCCGTCCATTTATTGATGCATCAAATCACAAACAGTGTTAGTTATATGAGAATTAGTTTCACTGATCAAAATTACACGACTGTGCTTCTTACACAATTGCTCGAAACAGGTGAATTTTCGAAAAAAATTACCAAAAATGGTCGTAATTTTTGTTTTTCGACTGTATATAACTTTTTTGTGTTGAAAATAGAGAAAATTTTCTTCTTAGCACAGACAGGAACATGGTATTGCCACAGATTTTGAGCCATACCGGTATGCTATTACTCTACGACCGGTGGTTACCGAGATATGTAAATCACCCTCTGCGTCGTCAATCGCCATAACATTTTCGGAGCAAGACAATTTGACGCGGACGATTTGACGCGAACAAACGTGACGCGTGCGACTTGACGCGAGGACAACTTGACGCGAGTACAACTTGACGCGAAGACAATTTGACGCGAAACGTGTATAATGGGGTCGGCGGGTTAAAAAAATGTGGAGATGGGGAGTGGGGTCGGGGGTAAGGAGTCGAGGATTGGGGGTCAGGAAAGTTGGGGTCGGAGGGGGGTGGGGTTCGGATCATGACACCGACCTTGCACCGTTTTCCAAGCTGCCGACCCCTATTTCACTTCACACGTTTCGCGTCAAGTCGTCTTTACATCAAATCATCCTCACGTCAAGGTTGTTTGCGTCAAATCGTCCGCGTCAAATTGTCATGTACCCTAACATTTTGAAAGGGGGGGCCGGCTGGAAAATGTGGGCATCCCCCCTAAACAAAATTTCAACAAATTTTAGACCATCTGCCTGGGTTTAAAAACTACACTTTTTTCGATTTTCAAAAAATATTTTTTTCACTCCACCCTATTAATCTAGGACGCAACAACGAGACTAGTTTGGAAGTTGAAACGTTAACTTTGCGATCATGGTCGTTGTAAAAACAACGCTCCAAAACACTGCCCCACGCTGCCGATAATATTTCTGGCGATCTACCTCTCCCGAATCGAAGTGAAAGAATCATAATATTCACGTTATCTCATGAATCCGAAAAGAAAATAAGTTGAACTTGATCTTGAACTAGAATTAGGAAGAAAAGCTAATACTCCAAAAATTTTACCCTGCTGGATAAAATGGTTTTACCCTGCTGGATAAAATTCAACAGCTCAGATGGCCGAATGGTATAAGCGTCTGCCTCGAGAGCTGTAGGTTTGGGTTTGATTCCGAGTCGGGTCAAACCAATGACTTCAACATTGGTATTTACAGCTTCCCTGCTTGACGCTTAGCATTAAAGAGACAGTGTGGAGAACAAGCCGGCAAGTTCACTTGTTGTGCCGTTGAGAAAAGCACTTAGCGGGATTCCCCCATCTTGGTGTGGTAGACAGGTGGCCGGCAACTCCTAAGCGAGCTCGTATAGCGCATTGATTGCTTTCACGTGATAGGTGGATAAATATGCAACAAAATACAAAAATACAAAATTTTACATTTAGGCTATTATGTATAGCTTTTGGCTAGATGGCATCATAAAAATTTGGTTTGATGGCATTGAAAGTTTCGTAGGCCTACACTGTTGTAATGTGTGTGTTTTTTCTATTTTGTAGCTTTTTAGGTGCAGCGCCGTGCTATAATTTCTAAACATGGGGGGCAAGCATGTCGATTGGGGGGTCAGTCCCCCTTGGCGCCGCCCCTTCTGTGTCCATTTTTAGCCAGTGGCGAATTCAGGGGGGATGTGGGGGGTGCATCCCCCCACTAGCCATTTTCAACAATGCTTTAGATAAATAAAATTTTTTCCATAATTTCGAACTTCTTCATAACAATAAGCCTTAGTCGCCATACGCAGGCATAATCGAAACTGTGCGAACAAAATGCATCATATTTGGTGAAGCACTCAAAATTAGGGGCCAAAAATATGAACAAACTTTGCCTGAAAATTGTTCAAAAAGCGCTAAAATGGCTATTACTATATGCAAACTTTCAAAAAATTTCCGGGGGAGCATGCCCCAGGACCCCCCTAGAGTAATTTTACATACATAAGTTGCTTAAAATTAACTGTGCCGGAAAAAAACTACACTTGAAAAAGTGACGAAATGTGGTGCCCTCTCCCTGAAAAAATTCTGAATACGCCCCTGACATGAACACATTTTCAAACAACCTATTTACACCCGTTTCCGGGTCTAAACATTTTGCATTTAGTTAACATTCAACCCAATTCAAAATCACACCCCTCCCCACCAAAACTTTCTGGATACCGCCCTGTTTTTAGCCCCTCTGATTTACGTGTTCTTATCATTTTATGGCTGATAGCAGGGCCGTATCTAGAAAAATGTTTCGGGGGGGGGGGGGGGGTTGACATGAATATTCACTACCGGTAGTCCGGCAAAGCAAAATTTTTGAAGTAAATTTTTACGAAGTTGTCTACGCTATATTAATGCTTTCTGGCATAAGCATCACAATGCTTGTTAAATTTTTTTTTTCTTTGCCACTGTTATTACTGCTTAGTGGCGCACCAAAGATTTAGTAAAGTGGCGCAAAACAGGGGGTCTGGGGGCGGAGCCCCCAGCCTCCAACAGATTTTTACGGTTTTCACATAAAAAACACGCGTTTTAGCTAGGGAGTCTAACCGTTTAATTTTTCCGGTTTAGGTTCGGTTTGGGTTCAACAGCCGTTTCAAATTTCCGTTCAGTTCCGGTTAAGGTTTAGATAAATTGAAACGCTCCGGTTTGGGTTCGCTCCAGTACAAAATATTTCAAAAGCGGTTTATAAAGTTCCGGTTCAGATTCGCAGTAAAAAATGGTATAATTCTAGTACCACAATTTAAAAAATAAAACGTACAAAGCAATTTTTCTTCGCATTGACAGGCCCATATAATGCATAAAATACTTGCAGTAAAGCCAATTTCGAGATGATTGAATTGTTACTATATGCTTTGACACCGGCGGCCTAATCTTTGATAAAGAAACATATCTTCACATTGACGGGCCAATGTACTCCTAGTGCTGTGCAATTAGGCCTGCTGTATTTCTTTGAATATAAGCCACCTTCAAAGTGACGCGTGTGACCTCACGGAGGAGCCGCTTTTTCAATCGGTTGGGGTTCGGTAAAGGTTCACAAGTAGGCTTACTCAAATTATTTGGTTCAGTTCCGGTTCGCTCTTTGCGATTTTGAAAAATACAGTTTGGGTTCGGTTAAGGTTCGACAAAAATAGCGTAAAACCAGTTTATAAAACTTCGGTTCGGGTTCGGTTCGACTCTCTGATTTTAGCACACTTTTTATCGAAAATGGACGTGTCATACCCGCAGTCTCTAGATAATGCAAAACTATTTTAGTTGGCCTACCTAAAAGCCTTAGTTTGTCTAAAAACAGAAGCTTGGCTAAAATAAATAAAAGGAGGATGCAACTTTATTTCTTTTGGCGCGTTTGATTGAATGACGTGTGGGTGTGTTTTATGATCTACAACAACGACAGGGCCAGCGGGGGGCATGGCACCGTGGCTCTCCCTGAATGCGCCTATGCTGCTGGTCTTGGTTCTGGGCTTAAAGTTGCGTGGTCCAGTGTGCAAGACCCCAAATAAAAACCAATCAAAAGCACCCACGGTATTTTTCATCAAAGGCGTGAAAAATGCGTGAGGTGCGTTGCTCACAGTAAAGATCTGGTTTGCAGTGAGGGTAGGCCTACCTTAATTCACTAATACTATGCACTACAGTTAGTGCTGTGCATGTATGCATGGTTGTTACTTGTTATTGTATTAGGGCTGTAAACTCAAGCGAAATCTTAGCGCGGATCCGAACCCAAAATTGTGCGATTTTCCGAAACTTGAGGCGCAAATTTTGCCAGAATTACTTAAATTTCTTGTAAAACTATTTTACTGTGACCAAAACTTCTCGAGTAGCCTACAATGCAACTACAACTGCATACAGTTCCTTGATGCTGTAGGAACGCTCGCTCGCTACATCTACATTAGTTGGTAGCCTACCACAAACATTCAGCACTTCCCCAGTAGTTGACTTGCAAATGAATCGGAAACAAGTTAGGTTACTAGAGTTGGGCGAATAGTAATCATTCGAAAAAAGTAACGGTTAACAAGAAGTAACGGATAGTAACAGATTCGTTTTGTCAAAATACCGATTCCAAATTGTATTCGTTTGCCATCCAGGGCCGAAACTAGGCAATGCGTGGCTTCCTCCGAAATCATCTTCCGGGGCCCCGACGTCTAATTTTCCCCCAAACTTCAGGTGAAGACCAAAAAAAAAAAGATCATCACGCTTGCGAAGCCAATTTTCTCCCAAACATCGGGTGAAGACCAAAATAAAAGAAAAAGGTCTTTGATTTGTGATTACCTACACGAATACAAGCAACGGATATAAAGTATCGAATATCTTTTCTAAAGCAATCGCTTGGAACCACTACTCAAAAGTAACGGTTAAGCACATCTCTATAGGCTACATCTAACGCCCGGACGCCACAAGCGCTTCACAAACGAACGATCGTTTTGTAGGGATCACCAAATAAAAGGGATCACCAAATGTAACGGCACGCGATCTGACTCCAATTGATATCAATCTCAGAACTTTGGAACTTCATTTATTTGGGTGATACAGCACAACGCAGCAACGACATCGTTAGAGCAGAGTTCCAGTATGTGTTCCGAATGAATGAATGAATAAGAAGACAAGAGGTCTATATTTATAGAGATGCTAATTCCTGCTTGTTCGTGGGAACAGGAGTATTGTGTACTGCAATTTAATAATAACAATTTAAGCAACATAATAATAAACAATAATTTAAGCGAATAATAATAATTTAGGCAATATCCGTTCTCAATAATCCGTATTGTGCAATATCCGTATTATGCAATCCTTTTGTTAACGTAGCCTACATTGATATCACCAGGGTTGGGAAAAGTCGATTGTAATCGATATTCGATTGCGATATTCTTTACTTTCTGTTCATCGAATGCACTGGAGCCTTTGCTATTTTGAATGAGTATCAAATGTAGTCTTGTCTTTACTGTTTTCTCGGCGCAATTCGGTATTCCATATTCGATTTTTTTTTCAGGTTACTTTACCTCACTTTAGTAAATTTAAAATAATCGTCGGTATGTCATTACTTTGTTTTTGCTTTACTTTTTTAAACTACCATCAAAATCAATTATTTCTTTACTTTTTGGTGAACTATCGACTATCGATTATTTCTTTACTTTTTCGGGTATCGATTCCTAACCCTGGATATCACTACAGTTCTTTTGACATATGACTAGAACGCTTACAGAGAACGAATATGTAACTTTTGTAGAGAGCATAATTAGAGATACTGCGCAGGAAGTAGCAGAAATTTACTAAGCTGACGATTAAATTTTCATATACTGGTACCGATAGACTAATATCAAATTGGAACAAACCCTCAGCTTGTTTCATGCATGCAGGCTGCATGGCAGGAGCCCTTGGTTGGAGATCACCGTATTTGCATGTAAACTAATTCTCACTGCAAAGGATTGGCTGCCGCTGTAATAAGAAAAAGTGAGAAAAAATTAATGAGTTTCGAAAAAGAGTAAGTGGGAGATTATGTCACTTTCTTATTTGCATTCATGTATGTTCTGCTCTGTGAGCAAGCATTGATTTCATGTGATACGATAATAATTTCCTTAGAAAATCGAAAAGCAAATTATTTGCAACGTTTACTTTTTCAATACGTTTCTATTTGCACTAATCCACTAAAATGATTGTTAATATCAAGTTTTGTTCAGCATAATTATGCAGAATGTGACTTCTTTTTCAAGCAAGCAGTATCATCCGACACATAAGCAATGCTATCTACTGGTTGAACATGACGTTATTGTAAAATTTGGGGTAAACTGGTAATGCACATACGGCGACAGTTCCAGCGCAAGCCAGGCGCCTGCTTCTTTTACGCTAGGCTACTGACGGGCGACCACTATAATCAATTAATCATAGCAATCAATTTAACAAACAACAGTTCATCAATTTCCAACTCTCCATGCTTTACCGTAATTTATTTGTATGAGTAGGCCTAGCACACAAAGGCTTCAGCTTTTTATGGGTTCGAGTCTTATATACTCTAATGCGGTCAAATGTACGAAATGTTGCGGCACCCCGTGCCTGCGCTAAACTTTATCATTAAGGAAACGCACTATTGCTACGACAACTCCAGGAACAAAATGTTTTATTACTTGCTTACTACATTTTTGATGATTACTGCACTTGTGGTATCTTAGTTAAAATTAACAAAAGTATTTTAGGGGCTTTGATCCCCCCATATCTCCCCCTAAATACGGCCTTGATTTAACCATACGGCAGATGTAACAAATGCTACGGCACCCCGCGCCTGGAGCGCTGACCTATATGATTTATCAAGAAACGCATACCGCAACAATGACCTGCGTGTCACAATATTACTTCCTGCTACAGCGTACTATGCTATGTTTTGACGATTGCAGGACTTGGACTGTTCTAGTTCAAACTTATAAAAATATTTCGGAGGGAGAGGTTGAACTCCCCTCATCCCCCTCCTAAATATGGCCTTGGCTGAAAGATAAAAATACTACTACAACCAGTGGAGTAGCCACGGAGGAGGGGTTTGGGGGTTACAACTCCCCCAATTAAGCCTCAAATGACGTCATACATACTTCTTTTTCTGATATATATTTCGAACTGCTAGATACTTTGTCATTGATAATCTGGGGTGGTATACAGCTCAACTTTTGCTGCACTTAACGCAATGCGTTAACTTTGTTTGCTCATTAAGTTAACGCATTGCGTTAAGTGCACAAAAGTTGAGCAGTGTACCGCCCCTAGTTTTGTAATTGTCATAATAGCAAGAATTACGTAGCGTTGTTTCCTGATCTTGTTCTTTGCGGTTATGCTTATGAAGCAATCACGCAATTTTATTAGCGGGGCAATGCCGCTCCTGTACACGCAACTGCCCTCGGCCCTTCAGACCTTTCGCAGAAAAAACGCTAAACGATTTCAAGCAAAAATCATCTACGTACTATAGCTCAAAAAAGAGCTAGATCGCTAAGATTTGAATATCGTTTTACCAGTTCCACCAGAAAGCATTCCTTTGACTTCTTTACAATCATCGTGCCTTAACTGCCTTCGATATTTTTAGTTTAAAATATACCTCTTAAATTTGAGGCCATCTTTTGTTATTAAAAAACCAGGGGAATGTGGGGTATGCTGCGTATGCATCCCCCCACTAGCCATTTTCAACAATGTCTGGAATGAATAAAACTTTTCCATAATTTCAAACCTCTTCATAGCATAATGCCTTAGCCGCCTCACGCACGCATAATCGAAACTGTGCGAACAAAATACATCATTGGTGAAGCACTCAAAATTAGGGGCCAAAAATATGACAAACTTTCCTCAAAAATTGTTCAAAAAGCACTAAAATGGACATTACAGTATGCAAATTTTCAAAAATCTTCCGGGGAAGCATGCCCCTGGACCCCCCTAGAGTCGTTTTAAATACTTACTGAACGTTGCTTAAAATTAACTCTGCCGAAAAAACTGCGCTTGAAAAAGTGTCGAAAATTGGTGCCCCCTCCCTGAAAAAAATTCTGAATACGCCCCCCACATGAAACATTTTCAAAAGGCTTATTTACGCCCGTTTCCGGATCTAAACGTCTTTGTGTTAAGTTAACATTCAATCTAATTCAAAATTACACCCATTTCCCACCATAACTTTCTGGATCCGCTCCTGTATACAACGTATGGTCAAATGTGATGTCAGTCTCCACCCCCCTCCCCCCCATTGCAAAATCCTGGCTACGCTAGGGGCTACAGCTACTCATAATTATCTTAATTTAATAATCGAAAAAATTGAAGACATTCTTGATTGTTTCAGCCATATTTTTACTTTCAAGTTGTCTAATATGTCAAGGGTGCCCTTCCGTAAACACGATATTTCCGGCGGTTGTGGTTCAATACTTCAATACTTCTGGTGTTACGTTTTTCACTCCCGTGGCGCTTACGCATTTTAATCAAAGTAAATATATCCACAGCGTTGTGCTTGACCAAATGCATTGTTACGTTTTGTCCAGCACTAGTCTTGCCTTGGTGTTTAAGCTTGGGCGTGCGTGGTGCGTTGCTAAGTTGAGAGTTGTAGTGTAGCTGTGCCACCTCAGAAAGGCATAAAAGAGAATAAACTTGTGGATTTTTATGTGCCAGTTTAAGCATTAGTTGACGGCGATAGTGGAGTGGATATTTTTATAACAGGAAAGTTATTGCTAGCTGATAGACTGCTGCCAGGTAAGACATAGCTGTACAATCTTTCCTATGAGGTTAGTTTGTCGCTGCTGGCCTGCTCCTGTTTTCTGCATTGCTACTATAATTAATTAGGCTACCGGCGTACAGTTTAATCGGTTTAACTATTGCGGCCATGCATCCTTTTTAGGAGGACATGTTCTTTTTGGTAAAATGTAGTTGGTTCTCCAAGGATGCTGTGAAATGCCTTTTTTTGTTGTTTCTATTAAAAAAGCACTGCTCTATCAAGCCAGCGACAGTCATAGCACCAATAAGTCACCGACAACCAGCGATGGCGCAAGCATTTCTTAAGTGGGGGGGGGGGGGGGGGGAGGGCAAAAGCAATGACCTGATTTCCTTCGCCTACAACCCGTATTTAGCCTGTCCACATGTGACATTTTCAACTTATATGGGCTTCAGACCCACGGTTCTTGCTTCTAGTTCGTGCATCACAATTAATTTTTTTGCTGTCGTAATGACTTTTTTAAAATTATGACATCAAAATTTTAATTGTGGCGCAGAAACTAGAACCACAGATGGCCGAGTGGTAAGAGCGTACGCCTTGGGAGCTATAAACTTGGGTTTGATTCCGAGTCGGGTCAAGCCAATGACTTTAACATTGGTATTCACAGCTTCCCTGCTTAACACTCAGCATTAAAGAGACAGTGTGGAGAACAAACCGGCAAGTTCACTTGTTGTGCCATTGGGAAAGGCACTTGGCGGGGCTCTACCATCTTGGTGAGGTAGGCCTAGACAGATACCGGCCAACTCCTAAGCGAGCTGGTAACGTTACCTGAGAAATATGTTGTTTTGCCTGAGAAATACGTTGCAGGGCTGGTAACGTTACCTGAGAAATATGTTGTTTTGTCTGAGAAATACGTTGCAGGTCTCGTTTGGCAAAGGACTAAGGGGCACCCTATTTTGGGGACTTGGGATATGACAATGACTAATGCAAAATGATATGTAGCACCCTCTAGTGGCCGAATATATCAAATTATTGTTTTTGAAGAGGAATGAAAAACATGCAAATGTTTATGAATCCATGTAAGCTCTATGATTTCATGTGGGGTACGACTATGCATAGGGGCACACGTACTACAATTCTAGCACCCCCTAGCGGCAGAAACCATTACTGTTTTGACTTGGGTTAGGAATGTAAAATAAATGGGCACAGGGACAAATGGTCACTTAGCTATTTGGCGCAAATGGGCACTTGAAAAAAATGGCCACCAGGAAAAATGAGCGCAATTGTATGGGCAACTGGTCACCGGGGCAAATGGGTTTGGGGCATTTAATTGGACAAACAAGAACTTTTGAGGCAAATGGGCACAGGGACGAGTAGGCATTGGGAGCTAATGGGCACTTGGGGAAAATGGGCGCCAGGAAACATGAGCACCAGAGCAAACAGGTATTTGGGGGGTTAAAAATGTTGGGGTCGGGGTGTTGGGCTCGGAGGAATTGGGGACGGGGGGGTTGGGGCCAGAGAGAGTTAGGGTTGGGGGGGTTAGGGTCGGAGTGGGTTGGGGTCGGGGGGGTTGGGATCGGGGGGTGGGGGTCGAAGGGGTTGGGATCGAAAGGGGTTAGGGTTGGGGTCGGAGGGGTTGGGGATCGAGGACGACCGAGGTTGGGGTCGGGGGGATTGGGGATGGGGGGTTGGGGCCAGAAGGGGTTAGGGTTGGGGGGGTTAAGGTCGGGGGGTTGGGGTCGGGGGGGTTGGGATCGGGGGAGGTTGGGGACAGGGGGGTGGGGGTCAGAAGGGGTTAGGGTCAGAGGGGGTTAGGGTCGGGGGGGTTAGGGTCGGAGGGGTTGGGGTCGGGGGGTTGGGGTCAGAGGGGTTAGGGTTGGGGGAGTTGGGGACGAGGTCAAGGGTGTTGGGGTCGGTCGGGGTTAGGGTTGGGCGAGTTAGGGTTGGGGGGGTTGGGGTCGGGGGGTTGGGTCAGGGGGGTTGGGATCGGGGGGTTGGGGTCGGGGGGTTGGGGTTGGGGACGGGAAGGTTGGGGTCAGAGGGGGTTAAGGTTGGGGGGTTAGGGTCGGGGGGTGTTGCGAATGTGTATTCCGTCTCTCTTTCGTTTTTTTTTTATAAATGGCAACACTGTTTTTATTTCTTTGTTCAATAGCGACTGTGCTGACCAGCAGTTAGCAGTTCAGTGAATCGCGTACCGGTATGAAGTATGTCATTGTAAAGATAGTTAACTCGCTACCTGTTTAGTTCGTAGGATTTTAAGTTAATGATGCATGTTAAGAAGTAACGGTAATTTAATAACTTGGATGGAAATTGTGAAGTTTGTTGGACTTACCTTGACATTGGTTTAGTTGCTGAGTCCTTGTTGCGGTATGTGTTTTACTCTTCTGTTCTTACTGTTTATATGAATAATGATACTTGTAGTTTGACTGACATTGCTGTTTAGTATATAATAGTTTACGGGATTTGACTAAACAATTGTAGCTCATAATGTACCGTACCGTAGGCCATACCGGCCAGACTGGCTAAGGTCATCTCAACTGCTCTTTGATGATTGATTATTTATATGTGATAATTTGTGATATTTGTTCGTATCTATTTTACTAATTTGACATAATCTACGGGGCAATACCTTTTCAAGTAAATACTAGCTGAAAGTGCTGATTATTATGGTCTAATCGTACAGGCTATTTGCTTACGTCCACAATATCAATTGCAGATTGTATTGTCACCTTGAGATCACTGGCACAGTCTGATCGCTGGTGTTGTTTGAAGCCGTACCTTGCCCACAGTCAGGTATTTTGATTTGCTATTACGTGTTAGTCCAAATTTTTCTGGTCGATATGTAACGAAAGGAATTTGTCTTCACTATTATGCTTTGCTCTGTGTTTGTAAGTACGTCTTATGCTTTGACTTGTTAGTTATGGTTTTTTTTTTGTTTGTTTCAGTTACCGCTGCCATTACCAAAAGTTTCGAATTCAAACTCCTGTTTACAATATAATCTTTAATTTCCATTGGATTGTGATTGTTTTATGTAGTCGCGTGTAGTCACTATACTGACGTGGGATACGAGGCTGCTATCTATTATAGCTGCCGTTACAGTAACTGACTAGGCTGAAAGAAGAACGCCCAAGGTAGATTTTGTTTTTATATTTGAATAGAATCTGTTTTACTTTACACTTTGCTAATTTTCCTATTGGAATATGTCAGAAGTTGAAGAGACTGTTGTGAATCCAACCCTTCATTCTAATCCTGAAAGCAGGGTGGATGATGAGAAGGGTGAAGACAAAGAGGTACCCTTGGTTGAAGTTACAGCTGACAACGTTGATGATGGAAAGGATATTGCTTCATTTTTAAAGGAACCCCCAGGCACCTCACACACGAAGAGAACAATAAAGTTGACTGCTAAAGGTCTACAATGCAATACTGAAAATTCCAAAAAAGAATTCTCCAGAAAACTTAAATCCACCAAAACCTCACTTCGGAATTTGACTAGAGTAACGATCACTTCTAGAGACCCGGAAACTATCAGGAAGGCCTCTGCACTAATGTATAAGGCACTAGATGATTTGTCTGAATGTTTAAATAGCCTGGGAGCCCTAATTGGTCGTGAACAAATACATGAATTCGAAACGAAATTCGAAGAATTAGAAAATAGCGCTGCGCTTGCTGCAGATGGAGCCCGAATAGCCCTGCAGCAACAAATAGCAATGGTTGACCGCGAAGAGGTTGCATCAGCACGCTACTCCAAGTCGAAGAGAGGTTCGGTGAGAGGTGGTGGTTCTATGAGCAAAGGGTCAAGTGATGGTGGATCCTTCAGTTCCATTCAGGAAGATCGAATTAAGAAGTTAGAACGAGTTGCTGAATTAAAGGCTCGGTTGCCATACGTTGAAGCCGAGAGCAAGCTTAGACAGCAAATGGAGCGTCTCAAAATGGAAGAGGAGATAGCTGGTCTAGAAGCCGGAGCTGGAGCTTCAAAGAAAGCTGAATTGGAGGAATTCGGGCACGGTTCTGGGGAAGAGTTGTCTTCTCTTCCTTTGGAATCAAACGAAGAAAAACAAGAGCGTATACTACGGTCCTTTGAGAACTCATCTTCCGTGGTTAGGTTGGAATCTCCGAAGAAAGAGAAGATCCAAGCCGCGAAAATAAAGCCCAAAGTAGCAAATTGTGCTTCTTCATTTTCTTCGACCTACCGCATCCCTAGAATTAAAATCGAACCCTTTGATGGTAGTATAGTTGAATTTCCTGCATGGGAAATACCTTTCAATGCTTTGGTTGATGATCAAGTTGAGAGCACCGATGTAAAGTTAAACTTGCTCAGTCAACACCTGGTTGGAGAAGCTAAACAACTTGTGATAGGCCTGCTTAGCCAGCAAACAGAAAGTTGCTACCATGCTGCCAGGAAAAGGCTTAAAGAACGTTATGGGAATCCAAATATCCTTTCTCAAGCATTTCTAAATAAAATTGAAGAATGGCCTGTAATCAAATCACACCACCCGAAAGAACTACAACAGTTTTCAGACCTCCTTGTGCAGATTGCTGAAATAAGAAAGAGTGTTGGTGGTTTGCAGATTTTGGATTTTCCTCAAGAATCAAAGAAAATACTTGCCAAACTTCCGAAATCCTTCGAAAATGATTGGCGGGATGAAATATGTTCGTGGCGTGAAGAAAAAGATGCTGATTCTTATCCTCCCTTCGATCATCTAGTGCGTTTTGTAGAAAGACGTTCTAACAAAGCGAATATTCCCGAATTACAAAGCCTGAAAACTATGAATACTGGTAGATCTCCGCATCGGGAAAGGCAAGCTGGCAACAATGCAAGAGCTCTGAAGACAAGTTCGAGTGCTGAACGGGGTAATTGCTCTTATTGTTCTCTGCAGCACCACATCAACGATTGTTCTGAGTTCCCAAAATTGTCCAGGGATGATTGCTTAAAGTTCCTTAAGGACAACCAACTTTGCTTTGGATGTGGATCTAGTGCGGATCATTTTTCTAGAAAATGTGAAGCTAGGGCCAAATGTCAAACTTGTGGAAAACTTCACCTCACGGCTTTGCATCTAGACGAGCAAGAAAGCAAGGATGTAGTTGCTAGATGTACCGAGGTTTGCTCCGTGAAGGATCAGGGAAGTGGAAGTGATAACTCGATGATTGTGCCCGTTTATGTGAGACCAAAAGATGAACCTAACAAAGAAATTCTTTGTTATTGCATTCTTGATGATCAATCAAATACCTGCTTCATGTCAAACAAGTTGCGACATCAGCTTGGATTAACCGGATGTGACACTGTGCTCACACTTTCGAGCATGCAAAAGAGCCAGTGTCAAATAAGTTCCAAGAAAGTTATGAATTTGGAACTTCTGAGCCTTGATCGTCAGGTGCGCATAGACCTGCCAGCAACTTATACGAGGGATCATATACCAGCAAGTAGGTCTCAGATTCCCAAGCCCGAAGTAGCTGAGAAATGGGATCATCTCCGGGAGATTGCCAAAAAAATGTCACCTTATCACGCTAAGGCTGACATCGCCTTGCTAGTTGGAAATAATGTACCTCGAGCTGTAAGACCTAGAGAAATAGTGACAGGAAGTGATGATCAACCTTATGGTCAGCGTTCTATCCTCGGCTGGGGAATCGTAGGTATTGTGTGCCAATCTGCAGAAGCAAGAACTGCTGTTTCAAATCGCATTAATGTATCCTGTGTAGTATCTAATCCAGTTGTTGGAGTACCATTAAAACCTGGAGACGCAAGGTTTGTCTGTGCAACCAAGGCCAAGGAGATCATCAATCCTAATCAAGTGAGACAGATGATGGAACTTGATTTTACAGAGCCGAATAATGCCAATCGTGAACTTTCCATCGACGATATGAAGTTTGTCCAAATTCTGTCTAACAATATCGAGCAATTATCTGATGGACATTATTCCATGCCCTTGCCCATGAGATCAGAACAAGTTGCTTTGCCGAACAACCGGCCCCTCGCTGTGAAAAGGATCATGCAACTCAAGCGTCGTCTTGCAAAGAATGTTAAGTTCCGTCAAGATTATGTTGAATTTATGAGTGATGTGATTGATAAATGGGCTGAGGAAGTACCTCTGGAGGAAATGGATCGAAATGACGGAAAAGTGAATTATGTTCCCCACACAGGTGTATACCATGCCAAAAAGAATAAAATACGCGTGGTTTTCGACTGTTCCGCAGAATATGAAGGAGTATCACTAAATGATCACCTGCTAAGAGGTCCCAATTTATTAAATGGAATGTTGGGAGTTTTCTGTAGATTCCGAAAGGAAAATGTTGCTCTGATGGCGGACATCCAAGCGATGTTCCACCAGTTTTACGTTTCCGAAAACGATCGAGATTACTTAAGGTTTTTGTGGTGGGAAAATGGCGATATCTATCGACCTTTGCGAGATTATAGAATGAAAGTTCATCTCTTCGGTGCATCTAGTTCTCCTGGGTGTGCAAACTTTGGTTTGAAGAGAGCAGCTGATGATGGAGAAGAGGAGTTTGGTACTCCTGCTGCCGAATTCGTAAGAAATGATTTCTATGTAGATGACGGTTTGATATCTCTTCCTTCAGAAGAAAAAATGCTTTGCTTGATAGAAAGCAGTCGAGCAATTTGTGCTAAAGGAGGACTGCGTCTTCACAAGTTTTTATCTAATAATGAAGAAGTGATGAAAGCCATTCCAGAGTCGGAAAGAGCTAAGAGCTGGAAACCTGTCGTTGGTGTCTCTGAATACCCGAATGCATTGTCAGTTGAGAGAGCTCTGGGTGTCATCTGGTGCGTCGAAAACGACTCCTTCCAATTTCGAATTGAACTTAAGGACAGTCCTTTGAGTAGACGCGGCATTCTGTCTACCGTAAGCTCGATATTCGATCCTACCGGATTTGTTGCTCCAGTAGTGCTTGTTGCAAAGAAAATTTTCCAGGATTTGTGTCGCAGTGGAGCGTCGTGGGACGATCCGATTTCCGATGAATTGTCGTCTCGTTGGAGCAGATGGAGGTCTGAAATACCCGCACTCGAAAGGTTGGAAGTGAAGCGCTGTTTTAAGCCTCCTGACTTTAACAAACTGGCTAAGGTAGAACTGCATCATTTTTCTGATGCTTGTGAAACTGGATTGGGACAGTGTTCTTATCTGAAATTTGTCAACGAAGATGGCCGAGTTCATTGTGCCTTTGTGATGGGAAAGGCCAGAGTGGCCCCTTTGAAACATGTGACTGTGCCAAGGATGGAACTGACGGCTGCCGTTATTTCCGCCAAAGTTGGAAAGTTTTTGAAAGATGAACTGAAATATTCTTCAATTAGTGAATACTTTTGGGTTGATAGCAAAATTGTTCTTGGATATGTTAATAACGAAGCTAAACGGTTTAACGTTTTTGTTGCCAACAGGGTGCAGCAAATTAGAGACTTGAGTGAACCAAGTCGTTGGTTATATGTGAAATCGAAATCGAATCCTAGTGATGTCGCCAGCAGGGACATGGAAGCCAAGCAACTTTTTAGCAAATCGCAATGGCTAAGTGGTCCCAATTTTCTTTGGAGTAATGTTGAGTCCTATTCCGAGAACAGGTACCAAGCAGATGGAGAAATCGATTCAGAAATAAAGAAAGAAATGCGTAAAGCCACTGCCTTTGCAACGACTGCTTCCAAGAATTCTGGGTTCGAATCCAGCCGTTTAATACAATTTTCGTCTTGGAATCGAGCAAGACGTGCAGTTGCTACTTGCATTCTATATAAGAGGAAACTCTATGCGAGGGTAAGAAGTAAAGGAAAGACTGCTTCTATCAATCAGGTTGAGAGTTGCCCTAACAAAGTATCAGTTCATGAGTTTCGTATGGCTGAAGTTACCATTCTTAGAGGTGTGCAGTCGGAAAACTTCTCTGAAGAAATCTCTTATTTGAGAGATAGAAGAGATGAGATCCGAGATGATGGAAAAAACTCTTCGAAGTATAAAGTGCTCAGGGTTAACAGCTCTCTACATCGCTTGGACCCCTTTTTGGACAACGATGGGTTGCTAAAAGTAGGAGGTAGAATTCGACGAGCTAATTTGTCAGATTCTCTGAAGCATCCGATAATTATTCCTAAAGGATGTCATATTGCTAAGCTGCTAATCAATCATTATCATCAAGAAGTCAACCACATGGGAAGAGGGACGACCCACAACCATTTGAGGCAAAATGGCTATTGGATTATTGGTGGTTCATCTGCAGTTTCCCAGGTTCTAAGCAAGTGCGTTTTATGCAAACGTATGAGAGGTATTCCGCAAGTCCAGAAGATGTCAGAACTACCGGAAGATCGCTTGGCTGAAGAGCCTCCGTTTACTTATAGTGCTGTTGATTTTTTTGGTCCTTTCAACATTAAAGAAAGGCGTTCAGTGTTAAAACGGTATGGTGTTCTGTTCACCTGCATGTCAAGTCGAGCAGTACATCTTGAATGTGCTAATACCCTTGAAACAGATTCGTTTATTAATGCGCTAAGACGATTTCTTAGTCGACGAGGACCTGTTGCTCAGCTACGATCAGATTGCGGCACGAATATAGTCGGCGCCAACAATGAACTAAAAAGAGCGCTCAAGGAGATGGACGATGCCCGAGTTCATGAGTATCTCTTGCACAACAACTGCGATTGGGTTGAGTTTAAGTTCAATGTTCCTCATTCTAGTCACATGGGAGGTGTCTGGGAGAGGCAAATCCGAACTGTTCGGAACGCTCTTGAACCTCTTCTTCTTGCTTCAGCATCACATCTTGACGACGAGTCATTTCGAACATTTTTGACGGAAGTAGAGAACATCATTAATTCACGCCCATTGACGACCGAAAACTTGCGCGATCCGGATAGTCCCGAACCATTAACTCCAAACCATTTGTTGACGATGAAACATAAGCTTTTACTGCCTCCACCCGGAAGATTCGTAAAGGCAGACCAGTATGCTCGCAAACGATGGCGAAGAGTGCAATATCTCGCCAACGAGTTCTGGCAACGGTGGAGAAAGGAGTGTTTGCATCAACTTCAAACTAGAAAAAAATGGACGCAAGTTACCAGAAACATGCGACCAAAGGACGTCGTGATCGTTCGTGACGACGATTTACCACGGAGGAATCTATGGAGACTTGCTGTAGTGGAAAACACGTATCTAAGCTCAGATGGACTAGTGAGAAAGGTTCGGTTACGAATGGCCGACTCCAGCATTGATGCTAAAGGAAAGAGAATGAAATCTGTTACGTACCTCGATAGACCTGTGCACAAACTTGTGTTATTGCATGCTGCCGAAGGGGAGGACGATGCTCAACCTGTTGCTGATTAGAAGACACTCTGATGAATCCACAACAATGAAGAATGTAAATTAGGATTAGTTTGTTTCCACTGTTATGTTTAATATTGTCCCCTGTTATGATTGTCTTTGCATAGATTTGTCGAGGCAATTATGGTGTTGCCGTGTGCTTTTGGGACTTATTGGTTTATTGTGTAAATACTTGTTCGTTTTGCCTTATTGTTTGAAATTGTCTTTCGGATTTGCTGTCATGTTAGAGGAAAAACAGCTACGTTATTTGCGAAATAAGAACCTGTTTTTGAGGGGCGATGTTGCGAATGTGTATTCCGTCTCTCTTTCGTTTTTTTTTTATAAATGGCAACACTGTTTTTATTTCTTTGTTCAATAGCGACTGTGCTGACCAGCAGTTAGCAGTTCAGTGAATCGCGTACCGGTATGAAGTATGTCATTGTAAAGATAGTTAACTCGCTACCTGTTTAGTTCGTAGGATTTTAAGTTAATGATGCATGTTAAGAAGTAACGGTAATTTAATAACTTGGATGGAAATTGTGAAGTTTGTTGGACTTACCTTGACATTGGTTTAGTTGCTGAGTCCTTGTTGCGGTATGTGTTTTACTCTTCTGTTCTTACTGTTTATATGAATAATGATACTTGTAGTTTGACTGACATTGCTGTTTAGTATATAATAGTTTACGGGATTTGACTAAACAATTGTAGCTCATAATGTACCGTACCGTAGGCCATACCGGCCAGACTGGCTAAGGTCATCTCAACTGCTCTTTGATGATTGATTATTTATATGTGATAATTTGTGATATTTGTTCGTATCTATTTTACTAATTTGACATAATCTACGGGGCAATACCTTTTCAAGTAAATACTAGCTGAAAGTGCTGATTATTATGGTCTAATCGTACAGGCTATTTGCTTACGTCCACAATATCAATTGCAGATTGTATTGTCACCTTGAGATCACTGGCACAGTCTGATCGCTGGTGTTGTTTGAAGCCGTACCTTGCCCACAGTCAGGTATTTTGATTTGCTATTACGTGTTAGTCCAAATTTTTCTGGTCGATATGTAACGAAAGGAATTTGTCTTCACTATTATGCTTTGCTCTGTGTTTGTAAATACGTCTTATGCTTTGACTTGTTAGTTATGGTTTTTTTTTTGTTTGTTTCAGTTACCGCTGCCATTACCAAAAGTTTCGAATTCAAACTCCTGTTTACAATATAATCTTTAATTTCCATTGGATTGTGATTGTTTTATGGCGCGCGTGTAGTCACTATACTGACGTGGGATACGAGGCTGCTATCTATTATAGCTGCCGTTACAGGGGGGTTGGGGTCGGGTGATTGGGATCGAGGGGGTTGGGGTCGGAGGGGTTGGGGACAGGTCAGAGGTGTTGGGGACGGGGTCGGGGGTGTTGGGGTCGGAGGAGGTTAGGGTTGGAACGAGGGTGTTGGGGTCAAGGGTGTTGGGGTCGGAGGAGGTTAGGGTTGGGGGGGTTAGGGTCGGAGGGGGTGGGGGTTGGGGGGATTGGGATCGAGTGGGTTGGGGTCGGAGGGGTTGGGGACGGGGGGGTTGGGGTCAGAGGGGGTTAGGGTTGGGGGGTTAAGGTTGGGGGGTAGGGTCGGAGGGGGTTGGGGTCGGGACGAGGGTGTTGGGGTCAGAGGGGGTTAGGGTTGGGAGGGTTAGGGTTGGGGGGGTGGGGTCGGAGGGGTTGAGGTTGGGGTCGGGGGGTTGAAAATGTTGGGGTCGGAGGGATTGGGGACGGGGGGGTTGGGGCCAGAGGGGGTTAGGGTTGGCTATCCTGTATTCTACTTTGCTGTTCTTGTGTAAAACCTTCTGATATGGTTCTTGTGTTGAGTTTCCAGCCCGTTGTCTCTGCGAGCGTTCAGGTTCGCAAGATGTGACACGCGCGGCACTTCTTGCTTGCCTCGAGGCTTGAGTGATTGCGAGCTCAACCTCTGCTCGAAATCGTTGATCAGTTTTGAACGTTTTTTTTAATGAGTTTAAAATTTATTCGTTTTGAGTTAATAAAAATTTCAGTTGCTTCTTTCGGAATTGGTGTCAACATCAAATTAGAAAAAGGTGAACGATTAGCTAAAGGGTCGAGGGGGTTGGGGTTGGGGGAGTTGGGGTTGGGGTCGGGAAAGTTGTCGCTCTCGCGTCAAATCGTCCTTGCGTCAAATCGTCTTCGCGTCAAATCGTCTTCGCGTCAAATGCCACCTTGCCGTTGTTGGTATTGACGTGCTTACTGGTTACTTTGCGTGCAGGTACTGGTAAATAATTACTTAGTTGAGCAGCCTTGTATGTGAATCACGCCTTTGGCCAGGGATGACAATTACCACTGACAGGCCCCAACTTGACGCTTCGCCTAACTTGACACTCCGCCACAATTTTCGGTTTGTACTGTACTTTTTAATCGATCGACGATAAAATAAGTCTTGAGTTGTTTTTCCGAAGTGAAGTGTGTGCTGTGGCATCTGAAATAAGTCGATTTTCAAAAAATGGGCGTCTTCAGTGTTTTTCCGGGGCCTCTCGAAAAAAGCATCTCCACGTTATTCCGTACCATAGGCCTACTGTTTCAAGTATATGTTTTAGCTTATTTAGGCCAGCTTAGTTGAGGCTTTTATATTGTTGAGGGAAAGCAAAGTTCGAATTACACTTTTGTCTGACTAAAGTAACACAGCATTATGCCTCATCTTTTTGCCAATTCTTTTATGTTACGTCAATGACGGAGAGTCCTAAGCCCCGTCAGATTACAAAATTGCCCCATTCTCTTAACTACTC